>CATIWK010394210.1:0-21486 GCA_949634005.1 Mallotus japonicus
TTGTCAAATTCATTTGTTTATTTTTCTATCTAATGAACTTTCATGTTTTATCTTATAAACCTACATTATTTAAGTAATAAACCTATATTATTAACTAAAAATAAAAATACAAGTAAAACTCTATTTCCTATAATTAAAAAATAAAAAATTGAATAATTATTTCATGAATAAAAATTTTATTTTGATTAAAATCATGAATAAAAAATTAAATTCAACCACTCTAATTAATAAAATAAAAAGAAAAAATAATTTTTTGATAAATAAAAAATATTTTTTAATTTTTTAAATGAGATTGAAAGTGAACCTGCAGGTAAAAGTAAATGAACCTGCAGGTGAAGGTGAATGAACTTGCAAGTTAAGGTGAATGAACATGCAGGTGAAAACCGACAAGTTCATTGATCTTCATCTGCAAGTTCAATGAACTTACAGGTGAAGATTAATGAACATGCATTATTTAAGTAATAACCCTACATGTTTTATTTTATGAACATATATTATTTAAGTAATAGCCCTATATTATTTAACTAAAAATAAAAAAATACAAGTAAAACTCTATTTATATAATTAAAAAATTAAAAATTGAATAATTTTTTAATGAATAAAAAATTAAATTCAACCACTATAATTAATAAAATAAAAAGAAAAAATATTTTTTCATTTCTATTAATTTTTTTAAAAAATAATTAAAATAAAATTCATTAATATTATGCAAGTTTCATTGGCATCAGATATCTTTGTTTTAAAATTTTAATTTTGATACATCTTACAAATAGCTACAAAGAGCTGCAGTTGGTCTTGGATGGGTAACTCATCTTATCATCCAATAACATCCAAAAAAAAAAGAAGGAAAAGGCGTGTTTTGCGTGATTGCTAACTCACACGTGTGTGGTCCACACACCAATGTGGACAGGGGTGCATGGTATAACAACTGGGTCTCCTTGCCGCCCTTATTTTTATGGTTATTTTTTTTCCAACGTTTTTTTTTTCTTTTTACTGATTTTTTTCCAACGTTTGTTTCCTTTTTGAGTTATATTTTTTTTCTCAACATTTTATTTGTTCTTTTTTTCAAAATTTTTTTGCTTTATATTGTCTTCATCTATTTTTTTCTCAATGTTTTTTTACTCAACAATTTTTTCTACTGTCTTCTTTTTTTTTCTCAATGTTTTTTTTGTTAAACATTTTTTTTCAAGTTTTATGGTCCTATCTTTATCTTTTTTTTCTCAACATTTTTTCTACTGTCTTCATTTTTTTTTTCTCAACTTTTTTTGCTCAACATTTTTTTAAGGTATTGTCTTTATTTTATTCTCAATGTTTTTTTTTCTCAATATTTTTTTTCTCTTAAGACTTTTGTTTTCAAATGAATAATTATGAACTAAATATCTTCAATCGTTGTTAAATCAAGCAATAAATAACTTCAAATGTTGTAACAACAATAAATAAATAAAATTTTCTCATTTTATATTCTTCAAGAATAAGGATTTTATTTTTTTTTACTTTAACTTGTTTATTAAAATGTCTAACAACTTTTTTAAATAAAAAAATTATTTAATATTTATTGATCATCAATATGTAAGTTTACAATCCTTATGATGTATTTGTAATACCAACAAAAAAAACACCAAAAAAATAAAAAATCAACAAAATTTTTGAGTTGTTGATTGTTGTTATTTTTTTTATTTTTTATTTTTTAAAATTATTTTGTCATTAATAATAACTTTTATTAGTGTTAATGATAAAAATAATAATTTTTTTGTCATATTTCATAATTTTTATTTTTTTTGTTGTTATTTTTTTATTTTTAACAAAATCAACAAATAGAAACAAATAGAAACAACAAAAATAATTGAAAATAACAACTGAAACAACAAAAACAACAAAAAGCAACAAAAGCAACAAGTTCAGTTGTTGATGTTTGTTCATGTTTATTGATTTTGGTTGCTGTTTGTTGTTTTTTCAGTTTTTTCATCATTAATAATAAAATTAAGACCAAAAATATATTTTTTACTTTTATCAGTATCAAGAATAATAAATAGGTAAAAAAATTACAAAAAAAAGGCAGAAAACGCCTAAATATACCAAAAACTTTTAAAAATGTATCGAAAGGAGGACATAAATGAAAACAAAGAAAACAAAATTGAAAGAGAAAAATGGGCCAGGCCACGAATGATAACTGTGTGTTTGACTTGGCCCATATTTGTAATTAACTCTAATTCTTATCCTTATAGAACTAGTCTTGTAATACAATTGCTATATCATGGACCCTTGTTCATATTGTAATATGGACCAGGGTCCATCACACGTGTGTAGAAAAAAACACGCCTTTTTTTTTTCCTATCACCTTCTTCTTCTTTTTCTTCTTCTTCTTCTTTTTACAGCTTTGAATTTTACTAGGTTATGTATGAGCAGACCAAATTCAGAAAGATCTTGGTCATGAGTTCGAAAATTGTTCACCACACCCAAAGCATCTAGTTCAAAAACCACGTTCTACAAATGAATTTCATGACACCATATCAATGCAATTTTCAGTCCCATGCACTCAGCTTCTTGTCTGTAATCTTAAATCCCAATACGAATTTCACGAATTCAGGTTCCAATCAATTGACATCGAAAGAGAAGAGTTTAGAGGGTGATGATGATGGCATGTGTTGTAGAGGGATTGATAATTTGGAGCTGTGGGGTCCTGCAGTGAAGTGGGGATTAGAGCTGAAGTTTAATTCTTCCAAGGAGTGTTGTTAGGCTTGTAAAGATATGTGTAGTGGCAATGATGGACCTTGTTTATGCGATACGTGGGTGTTTTATGGGAATAAACAGACTTGTGGATCAAAATTTGGTGAGGTGAGATTAATTTTTAGTAGAGTAAACATGAAGTGATCTATTCAGATGCAGAGATTGGCGAGTAGTACACCAGTCTTCCTGGAATCACAGTGCTTGTTGGACTGCTTGAGATATACCATGAAAATTATTAGTTGTCCAATTTCATGAACAATATGGTCTGGCACTTGCTTTATGATTTGATTTATCAACTTTGGAGTTATTTAAGCTTAATTATATTAATTTGTAATAAAATAAACAATGCTTTGAAAGTTTATGTCGACCCTTGTGTGTGTATGTATGTGTGTGTCTATATAGATATATATATAGAACATGAAGTGTATAGTTAATGAATATATATGTTGTGTTTAATGAATGCAAAGTTTTTTACTGATGAACCTATATAAAATAATGAACTAGAGTATTAAAAGTGATGATCCTATAATTGATAACTAATGAACCTTCATGATTTAATCACTGAATATATATTATTTGACCAAATTGTTTGATGAATCTAAAGTGTATAGTTAATGAACATGTATGTTATGTTCAATGAACTTATAGTTTTTTTATTGATGAACATATATAGAATAATAAATCAGAGTATTAAAAAGTGATGAACTTATAGTTAAATCTAATGAATTTTCATGATTTAATTAATGAAACTAAATTATTTCTAGTTAAAAAAAACTATATTATGACCAATTAACCTATTAACTTTTATAGTATTAATATTAATTTTTAGTTAATACTAATATGAATTTTTATTTAATATTAATTATTTCTATTTAATATTAATATTAATTTTTATAAAATTAACCTTCATCTGTATGTTCATTAGCTTTCACTTACAGATTCATTGACATTCACGTAGAGGCTCATTGGATTTCAGGCAAAGGACCCATTTCTATACAATCACTATAAAGCAAATTTGTATGCCCTGCGCACATACTCATCCACATCTAAGCCATTCCTTGCAGATGTTAACAACAGACAACACACATACATATAAATGATATATAATTTATAGCAATAACTATAATTGATTGCATCATTAAGGCCCAAGTTTTGAAATTCAGCAAATTACATCTCATCAGAACGCTATCACATACTGATAAAAGAACACCAAAACAACAACTATCGTGGTAAAAAAAGAAGCAAATAGCATTCTTTGATCTCCTAATGTAGCCAGATGAAGAAAAAATGGTAATGGTCAAGAAGGAGGATTATATGAATACTGAAAAAAACAAGAAAAGAAGTGGGTTGTTGAATAAAACGAGAGATAGAGGAGAGTGGGGAGTGTGAGGAGGAAATGATAAATATAAGACAAACATATATATAAGAAGATTAATATTGACGAGCAGTAGAAGAAGAAGAAGAAGCAGAAGTAGTGGAGAATCTGTTTCAGAGAGGAACGTGAAAAGCATAGGACGACTGGATAGCGTAAAACAGCCCAGAAGAAGAAGAAGAAAGCTTAAAAAAAAAAAACGCTAGCTTAAATCACACCTGTGAGGCACACATAACATCATGGACAGGGGTCCATGATATAATTTGCGCTTGTAATATCTGTATTAAATATAGATTACTGCTTCCTTTTAGATTTAAATAAATGAGCCTTTGTAGGTTTTGGACCGTTGAGCTCACATTTTGGAGTTGGATGATGATATGGGTTATCAAATCAATTTTTATGAATCATCATATAAAGTGAATTTCACAAATTTAAGTGTTAAAAATAGATCTTAACCCAAAAACTCTCCTCTTATAGTAAATTATCTTGTCACTTGAGTTAGATTTTAAGTGTTACTAGTTATTTTTTGTCGAATAAAAGAAAAGTTAGATGATTTAATCTAAGAAATTCTTTTTTTTTATTGACCAATGGACCAATTCCTATGCATAAATTACCATTTAATATATTAATTATTTTTAAATATAAATAAAATAGAGAAATTCAAATACATTAACTAACTAATTTTAATAAAATAAAGATCTATAAATTAATTATATAGTTTTTAAAAAAAATGAAAACTCACATCCTTTTAATTTTATACACTTCTATGAAAAACTTTTATAAAATAAGAATTGATTTTTTTTTTAGTTTTAGCTTTGTACTTTTTATAAAACCATCGCATATTACAATGTAAATATTTTAAAACTTAATATTTATGTATGCACATATATATGTAAACATGCATGCACGCATGTGGATATATATAATCCTTCAAGATTATAGTCATGTTGTTTAAGGTGGCTTGTTAAACTTTTTGTGCAGAAGGAAGATGCTCTGACTTACTTGGATTTTGATCATCTGGGATTGTCCGATGGAAGATGATCTCAGAACTCCCTCTGATCTGCACTATAGGTGAAGGATGTATTCTCCAGTGTTGGTTAAAATTCAATACTTTTTGACAACAAAGATTCCTAGCTTGAAGCTGTTACTCATCTATTTGGACATAGTCATCATAATCAGTCCAAGATATAATCAGCTCAAGCAAGTCAGGATTGATGAAGAGCAACAGGTTGTTGTGCTCCAGGTTTCAGTTGCCGCTGCTGTTTCTGGATTGTTTTGCTTGTGTTTTCCTCAACACACTAAATTTTCCCTAAAGTTGAGAAACAATAATGTTGAGCCTGTTCCTTGTATTGGGCCTCTCCCAATCCCTTTGTTTTCCAATCTTCCTCATTGTAACAGCCTACTCATTTGTACTGTTTATTAATATATAATATCTAATGTTGTTTAAAAAAAATTATATACAATTTTTGTACCAACTTCATCTTGTCAAAGCAGAAACAACTCTAGCTTTCATTCCCAAAGAATTAAGATTAGTTGGATGGCCCTGATGAAGACGCACTTGGAGAACGTTAAAAAAAAAAAAACATGTTTTGCCTTTTTAATTTACATTCACACGTGTGAGTCCATATTGTAATATGGACAGGGGTCCATGGTATAACAATTGATGGAGACCTACCCTCCTCTAAATGTAACTGGTTTAAAAAAAAGCTTAACTCATATTTCATCCTATACTTTTTTTTTTCTTAATTTACATTTTGCATTTTACTTTCTATGAATTGACACTCTATATTTTTATTTTTTTACATTAAGTCATTCTATAACGGTGAGTGAGAATGTGAATCTCACTCACTGTTAAATGAGAGTGGGATTTATCTGACGAATAAATATACTTTTTAAAAATTATTACTTTAACCCCTTGTACTTCTATTTTTGTAAACATTAAGTCCTTATACTTTTATTTTTTATACATTAAGTCCATAATTAATATGAATTTGCAAAATTTTGTCAACTATATATATAATTTAATTATTCATACTTATTTTTAATACAAAATTATTATTAAATGATAGTTGCTCTTATGAAAATTAAATCTAAATAATATAATCGTAATTTAGTCTTTAAAATTTTCCTTTGATTTTTGTAAAATAATTCAAGCAAAAATTTCAATAGATTTTATTTTAACTAATTTTAAGTAAAAATAAAGGATGAAAAAATTGCATATGTACGAATTTTTAATAAATAGAAAATTTTTATACTTTAAAAACTAGTTGGTAATAAATCTTTAAGAAATAAAAAATTATATTGACATAATTTTTAAGAAAATTTGTCCAAATTATTATTTTAAAAAAGATAAAGTTTGAGTGTAAATAAAATTTTTAGAGTGAAAATAGTTGTATCTTTTAATCATTTATTACTTAAAATTAAATTAATGGTAAAATGTGTAAAGAAGTATAATATAAATTAGTATTAGATTATAGTTAATAAAAAGACAAACAATTTAAAAATGTTTATGTTAATAATAAAACATTCAATTAAAAGTTTAAATTAGTTAAATTATAAATTTATTAACTAAATATATAAATGTTGATAATTAACTAAAATATTTATTGAAATTAAAAAATTTTTAAAAATCATTTAAAAATACTAAGGATTAATTTGTTAAAAATTTAAAATTTACAAATTTACTAAAAATTTTAAAAATTATAGAGACTAAATTAGATATCTTACTATATATATATGTAACAACGTTTCTACCCATTTTTAACGGAAATACTCAATGTGAAAAGGCTAAAAGTACATGAAATTAATATATAAAAAAAAATATAAGGTGTCAATTTATAAAATAAGTGCATGAGGTAAATTAAGAAAATAATAAAAGTGCATGGATGAAATATAGTTAAGCCTTTAAAAAAAATTAAAGAAAAATAAATGCGAAGTAAGTAGATAAAATAAACTCGAAGTAGACAAGAATTTCCCCTGAAACAGTTAACCCAAATTTCATTTTTTCCTTCCTTCTTCGCTAAGCAAAAATTACCATTTCCTCTTCTTTTCTCTTCTCTTGTCTTCTCCTCAGTCCCATTTCAACAAAAACTCCCTTCGCCATGCAAGAAACAGACCTTCACGATTTATCAGACGACCCTGATTACGCTGCTTCTATTCAACAAGTAAGCCTATCGATCAATCACTCCATCAATGATCATCAAATCTAGCGCCAATGTGCTCGATTCACTCGCGGAAACTCAAAACAATTCGAAGCAATAGACACTGATTTGGTTAATTTGATTCTTAGATTTTTGTGTTTTTTGTAGGGATCAGCGAGTGTGATGATGACAAGAAGCGATAGCAATAGTAAGAGAAGCTCTTGTAGCGAACCTGAAGGTGCTGAAGTTGTTTATTTGAAGGATAATGTTACGATTCATCCAACTCAGTTCGCTTCTGAGAGAATTAGTGGTAGATTGAAGCTCATTAAGCAAGCATCTTCTCTGTTTATGGTAATTTTAGGTTTTGTTGTTGTTGAAACTTAGTGCTTATTTTGCTTGTGTGATTATATGTTTATGCGAGTGAATTTGTGATGTTAGACATGGATTCCGTACAAAGGACAAACCTCAAATGCAAAGATATCTGCGGAAGGTTGATGATAATCTACTTTAATCTTAACGTGTTGTTATGTTAATTATGTAAATGTGTAACTGATTGGTGTGAGTTTGTGGTTTTCTTTTGTGTAGATATGAATCTTTATACTATAAGAGCTGTGCCTTTTTCGGATGTGCGCTTTATTCGCCGACACACTCCAACTCTTGGTTGGCAGTACATAATTGTTGTTTTGTCTTCAGGTATAATGTTCGGATGCTAAAAATTCTTTCTAATAATTCTTTTAGCCTGTTTATATTGAATGATTTTTCAGTTGAGTGATCAGTGATTAAATCATTTACTTGTTTTGTTGATTTAACATAAGAAGGCATCAATGATTGCTATGCCAAATGTAGTGTGTTTTAATAAGAAAAAAAAATCATTTAAACTTTTTTTTTTGCAGATTTTTTTACTTATTGTCACTTGATCTCTAGAATGAAATCACTGAAACTAAAGACTCCTCTATAACAAGTGCTAAATTATTTTTTGGTTTAATAATATTATGCTATTACAGCATCAGCCATTGATTCTTGTCTACTTGCATTTTATTAAAGAGGGATTTTTGCAGGACTTGCATTTCCTCCTCTTTATTTCTACAATGGAGGGGTGAAAGAGTTCCTTGCGACAATAAAGCAACATGTTCTAATTGTGAGGTTGTCTACTATTTTATTTTGCATTTTCTGTTATGTTAGTGAACCTTTTCTATTCTGTCTCTGTCTGTTATGTTAGTACACCTTTTCTATTCTGTCTCTCTCTCTCACACACTCAAAATAGAGGAAAGGAAAATGAACATATATTTGCATTTTGTACCAGTATGTTGAGTACATTTTCTGCTTGATATATTCTGTGTGAAAAACATTTCCTTTTACACAATGAAGAGAATCATGATTTTTAGTTACGTTCGATTGTTTCTTGGTCTTCTTGATTTTTCCATTGATTGAGTAGTTTTGGCCATGTTTTGTTTCCAAGGCTAGTGATGAAGTGCTGTAGAGTCTATCATTGAACATTTAGGAAGATCCAAACTAGATTATTGCACACATAGTTTTAGTCTGGATACATTGGGTACAAGGGGGTAGTGTGAAGTGTGATTCTGCTGTATCTTGTGTGTGGAGTATTCGATGCAATTAATATTCCCATGTTTTAAGGCCTAGAATTTCTCACATAGAGGTTGCAGCAAATTTTTTTTGTACTCACTTCTCTCCTGGATGGTTGTCGTCAAGTTCCCTTATCTAGTCTTCTTTGGGTTTTTTGTATGATTTTAATTTTAGAACCTTTCCATGTATCTATGCAGTTTCAGTTGGTTTTCTAACTTTACCATTGAAGACGAAGAATTTTATTTCACGCATGTGGCATCATATTATTGCATCGTTATTTCATAACATGTTAATTTTATATCAACTATTCTCTCAAATCATGCTTATACCTTCTTTAGTCTTTTTGCTTCTTAGAATTTTGCATTTTTTTAATTTAATTTTGGGTGAGACTCATAAATAGGTTTACTCTTACATCCAACTGTTACTGACATATAACTATGGATGCCGTTTCTTATATATAGATGTAATTTTTCAGGTCATTGGATGATGCAAATGTATTTCTTGTCAATGATTTTCAAAATCCTTTGCAGGTGAGTGGAACTGATTTATTTTCTATATGTATGTGTGTGCGCATGCGCATTTTGCTGCTTCAGTTAACCAGTTGCAACAATTACCTTTGAATTTTTCATTATATTGTTTTATCGCTGTCTTTAATTGCAAATATTACTCTCAAACTGGATCTTGGTTCCTGCTTTCCGCTAACTTGTGCATGTTCAACCTCTAGCTTCTGTTATGGCTTAGTTCTGTACTGCTGACCTTGCAATTTTGGCCTAGATCGAAATCTAACTTAATAGTTACTGTGTACAGTCAACATCTTTTATTTTTCTTTCTCTGGTTTTCTTTGGCTCTTCACTGATTTATGATTTAATTGCTTTCAATAGAGAACCTTATCCTCTTTGGAGTTGCCTAGGGCTGTTCCTATGGCAAGTGCGGCCTCTGCATTTGCTTCAGCTGGTGAATCTCCATCTTATGAGAACCAAGAAAGTGTTGATGGGAATATCCACGGTGAAAGTTCCAGTATTTCTCACAATGTTGGCAGGCCAAGACACAAGAGTAATGATCCTGCTCGGGATCTCTCAATCCAAGTGTTGGAAAAATTTTCTCTTGTGACAAAATTTGCCCGGGAAACTACTTCACAACTTTTCCGGGAAAATCACAGCAATGGGTTTGATGCTATCGAGAGGAAAAGCTATAGTCAGTCTTCTCTTGATAGGCATCCTCACAAGACACCTGAGGACAAAAAGGAAGTGTCTCCTAGAAGTCCTGTGCCCTCAGATCCTCTGGAGGTAAGCTTTTTTATGCTTGGCAATTTATGCATTTATTTTTTTTTTTGGCTTATATGTTTGCGTGCATCTTACCCTAAAAGTGAATGCAGTCTTATTTAAATGGCAGGCTTTGCGATGTAGTTAGTTTGCAGGTAGCTGTAGGACATATGCCTTGATGTGCTCATGATTAAGATATGCCTGTAATTATATGTACCTATCCAGATGTGTACATGTGACGTAATCAAGTATTTATTAACATCAAGCTTACGTAAATGTCTAGATATTAGGGATGACATCTTGCAAGTTGTCTAATTGCATAACTGATGCCACATACATGTAATCCATGTTGCTGGTTTGTATTTCACAAGCCATTGTCTATGATGAGCATGTTTATTTAAACTTTAGGTGTCTTCCAACCTAAACTATTCTCTCTTATTTCAGGTTTGTAAGTAATTTCTAATTTACTTGTAGTGTTATGGTAATTTTTGTAATTGAGTTAGCAGGAGATGAAATGTGAATTACTGATTTTCTTTGCAAAAAAGTTTTGAAAATGACAAAAAGATATGATCATATTTCAGAATTAAAGTATAAAAAATTGTTATTCAGACAAAACAGTATACAGAGACTATCTCAGGCATGTAGGCATATTGTTCTCTCTCAAAATCTAACATCATCTGTTAAATATTAATTATGGGAAGCGTCTTTTAGTCATCAGTGCTTCAGCATGGACAGCTGAAATTGATTGAAGTTGTTTCCATGTAACTATATGGATGATGATTTTTTTTATTATTACTTATTAGTGGGAACATAAATCAAAACGCAAGTTGAACTCAGGCTACTGCAGTTATTTTGTTCGGGAATTAAGTGACTTTGTATTCCAGGGCAATCTGATTTAGACCTCCGTTCCTTTTAAACAGAAACACATATGTAGGAAACAAAAACATGGTGAAGAAGCTGCCACCAATGTGGGACCTTTTGAGCTAATCAATTTTAAGGAGGTATAAAGAGGAGTCGCATAGTTTACTTTAGTTATGGGTTAAGTTCTTTACTTTTTGTTGTTGTACTTCCTTTTCAATGTTATTATCAGTTTACAACTGATATTTTTTGGTACATAAATTATTGCTTGTTAGGTAATTAATAGAATGAGGGTGAGCCTTGGCGCAATTGGTAAGGTTGCTTCTTTAGTGACCTTGGGTCATGGCTTCGAGGTGTGGAAACAGCCTCTGTGCAAAAATGCAAGGGGAAGGCTGTGTACACATATGCCACCCTCCCCCTGTCCCCGCCCTAAGTCAGGGAGCACTTTATGCACCAGGCGTGCCCTTTTTAGGTAATTAATCGAAAATTGCAAAGATCTTTGTTTTTCATGTCTTTCTTAAATGAGTTATTACTGAAGAAAAATTCTCCGCCAAGATCAAGATTCATTATATTATTGTGTTCTGTTATAATGAATGTTGATCTTGAATTTTGACCTTTCTTACGGCTAGATGGAATAATAAGAAATGGGTCAATGGATAGGCCATATCAGCATGCTGTGTTTTAGAATGTGATTTTGCATGTCTTTGCAAAAGCGATTATTTTCTGGCATTTTGATATCAGATCTCACACATCAGCATGTGAGTTGATCTACAGAATGTCAAGTCTAGCCTAATGCTGCCGCAGTGCTAGTCGGTAAACTTGGATGCTTTTCGCATATGAATTTAAGCTAGAGAATTTCATTTACTTCTTATCATAGGTCAATACAATTGGTTTCTGTCACAGGCGTTGAGTTTCGAGGGATTTTACTTGCATAATCTTGTGATTTATAATAATGTTGTAACAAATGGGCTTTGGTTTCTTAGGTTTTAACAGATTGCATCTGTACCACTGTGGTACCATGTGCTCTTTTATGGCATGTCAATTCTATGTACTAGTTGCCATGCAAAGAACTCATCTGTTTAACCTGTGGAACTGCCCGCAATAACTTTAAGGTTGCTTCCACAGCTTTTTGGACTAGCTGTTATCCTTTATATAGACAGAACTTAGATCAGCCAGGTAACCTGGCATCCCCTGTTTGGAATTGATATAACTGTTGGCATCCTTACTATTTTTATTCTTTGGATAGTAAAGTTTTGCGTCATTTTTCAAATTTTTGTTGCCATGTCGTTGCTTTTTTTTATCTGGACAAAAGCATTCTGGATCATAAGTCGAACTAGAATTATAAATCACAACTTACAAGATACTAATTGAGATGCTTTTGCTCAGAAGTATGACATGCGTCCCTTTCAAGCACACCATGTGATTGTTGTGGTTGATATATTTTTTTTATGTTCAATGTTAATTTACTTAGTTTCCCCATAATGTTGGACCATCTTGTCTTATATCACCAATCGATATGTATGATATGTATCCCTTGCAAGCATAACATGTGATTGTTGTGGTTAA
Source organism: Mallotus japonicus (assembly GCA_949634005.1). Classification (NCBI taxonomy): domain Eukaryota; kingdom Viridiplantae; phylum Streptophyta; class Magnoliopsida; order Malpighiales; family Euphorbiaceae; genus Mallotus; species Mallotus japonicus. The sequence continues at coordinate 12,510 of CATIWK010394210.1, forward strand.
TCTATGTTCGTATGCTCAATGTTTGTTTACTTAGTTTCCCTATAATGTTTGACCATCTTGTCCTATATTGTCAATGGCTATATCATCAAGCTGGTTTGAGTTAGAAAGGGCAATTTATTTTGAGGTCCTGCTACTTGAAAAATGAATTTAAGAATTATTAAATAAAATCTTTCAGTTTGTAAATCTGTAATGTAAAAGCATGAAGCTTCAGGTAGGCCTTACATATTGAATCATGAATCAGTCACATTGTTAAACTACTTTAGAAGACTAACCTACAGTAATTCAGTAACTTATTTCACGCCTTATACATTTCTTAATTTTATTCTCTCTATAGCATTATATAAAGGAGAAAATAATACTTTACTGCCAGATAGTGGTGCACTTTCTTGCATTGTTCTTCATTACTCATATAATGTTGCTGACTGCACTAGAACCAAGAACATGTATGGAATTATCTGCCATAATGTTATCTTACTTTAAAAAGCTAGCCTACAGCAAGTCAGCAACTCATTAGTATGCTTCATACATTTCTTAGTTTTCATTCTCCCCCTGGAAGTATATAAAGGAAAATATTAGAGCTTACCACCAGAGAGTGTTGCAATTTCTTGCATTGAACTTAATTGCTTATATAGTGATGCTGAACGCAATAGGACAGAGAACATGTATTCTTTAATAAAAATTTTCTAGTTTGAAAGTTTTTATAACACCCGTTAATGTTTAGCTTAAATCATGTTTCCAGAACTTATTTTAAACTTTTCACTTTTTTTTTTATTGACAAATACTTATCACTATTCTTTCCTGTGGATGTGGATTGATTTTTTCCACCTTTCTTGGCAGTTTGATAAACTATCACTCGTGTGGGGAAAACCGCGACAGCCACCTTTGGGTTTTGAAGAGGTGATTTTTTTTTTCCTTGTCAGGTGCCTTACTTGTGACTGTTCTATCGGAGCATATGCTATCAATTCTTTTGTTTCTATAATCAGCACATCATTTGTTCATTCTAATATTGATCTTTGATTTACTTCAAATCATTTGCTGGAACTCATGCAAATCCTTAGTCATTTTTGGGTCTTTATGCTGATGGTTTGGAGATGATGCTGACCTTCTCACTATTTTTTCTTTTGTAGTAACTTTGTATATATCAACTACTTACACTTGTTCCTGTGCCAGGAGATTATCATATTGTTTTTCAGCGAAATAGAATTTTACATGTTTACATGCTAATATATTCATAAGATCATATTATCTTGAATGTCGTATTTTGACAAGAAAAAGCTGTGGCCAATAATGATGAATAAACTTTGCTCAATTGTGAGTTGTCTGTCTGTTTTAGTCTCTGTGAATTGTTGTCAGTTCATTGAACTAACAAGGCCCATAGACACCCTTAAGTGACACATGCTTTTACATCACTGTCAATTAGACTAATCAAAATTCATAAGGAGTGCTTGGAGTATGCATCCTCTCACCATGGCACAGTTTACAGTCAAAAGTGGTTGCTTCTAACTCATATTTGTCGTTATTGCATCATTGAGTCTTATTTTTGGGAATATGGGCTGAATTTTGGAGATATCATGGGGCCACAGGACTCAAGTGGGAAACCACATATATAATCCCATTCCTAATGGATTTTGTTCTATTGTTATTTCAAAGCTATATGTTGTTTTTTAGAATTTTTTTGGTGTTATCTGCAGTGGGCCACTTTTTTGGATTCTGAGGGACGGGTTACAGATTCAAATGTCTTACGACAGAGAGTATTCTATGGAGGAGTTGAGCACATACTAAGAAAAGAGGTTTGTTCTTTTTTATGTGTGAAATACTGTTCTGTTATTGGCTTAATACCTCTCTCATTTTTTGAACTCTTGATAATGATTGTAGGTCTGGGCATTTCTGTTAGGATATCATGCATATGATTCCACATATGCAGAAAGGGAATGCCTTCGGTACACTAAAAAGTTGGAATATGAAACTGTAAAAAGGCAATGGCAGGTTTGGTGGAATTCTTGTCTATTTAAGCATACTTCACTGCATCCTTATGTTCCTGCTATTTTTGTGAAGGCCTCAGAGGCTTACCTGTTCAAATTTTTGTCACAGCTTTAAATTTTCTTTTCTTCAATGCACGGACATTGATATTCCTTTCCTTTGTGGTGGCTTTTGAGTTCCTTTTTTTTGGCCTTCAATTTCCGCATTGTTTTCTAAAACATATTAGTTTGTTGCCTATCCTTAATATTTTAGTTTTGCTTCCGTCTTTTCTTGCCTGACTGCAATTGATTAACTAATGATAATGCATTATTATGTTTAGGAGGGAGAGAGATTTGATTTCGTGTTGCTTGCCCTTCTAAGATTAGTAGTGAATTCTCAGAAGCAAACTCTAAGAGAATGCATTTGCGAGGTTGACATTGTTAATTGCAGATGATCCTTAAATATCATAAACAGAATGTATTATGATATTATCACAGTGCTAAATTTAAATAGACGTAAACAATGCTGGATGAATGGAACCATATGTAGATGTTGAGGGCTAAAAATGTAAACTAGATCAGTCAAGAGTGGGAAAGCAACTATAAGTTTGACTGATGTGTCTGTTGTTTGTGCATTCTACCTTTAACTGTATTGAAAGTAATGGCCAATTAATCTTTTACTGATTACAAAGAGAAAAAAAATATACTCCAGACATGTATAGCTATAAAAGATAATATGCTTAAAAACAATTTGGATCCGTAGTCAAATTAACTGCTTTCTACTTTCTAGTAGTATACTCAGTTCAAGTAAAGATAATTGTCATTATAAGTTCTGGTGTTGGATTTTTAGTATGACGTATAGTATTCTTTAACAGACTTAAGTTTTGATGTGGAATTTTTTGGCTTGCACAGCATATGCTCTTACTTTTCTAAGCAGTAGCTGTTACATTCTGGTATACTTAATGCATAGATATGCATTTCTGTTTTTTCTGCAGAGCATCTCTCTTGAACAAGCAAAAAGATTCACAAAGTTTAGGGAAAGGAAAGGCCGTATAGACAAAGACGTGGTATGCTTAAAACTAGTATAATTGTCTTGGCGTTCAAATATTTATTTCATTAGATTAACACTTTGGAAGCAATTATCTGTTAATTGCATTTTTATCTGTCAAGGTGAGGACTGATAGATCACTTTCATTCTATGATGGGGACGACAATCCAAACGTGAATATGTTACATGACATTCTATTGACGTACTCCTTTTATAACTTTGATCTTGGCTATTGTCAGGTAATTGCTTGCTTTATTAATTGTTAATTGGAGAGCAGTTGCATGTACTTTTTTATAATTATGATTTGGTGGTTGTTCTATAGGAATTTTACATTTATGCAAACTCAGAAGTAACATTTATTGATTCATTGCATAATTTGCTTTGCAATCGATCCTATAATTTCAGCCAAAGAAGTCCAAATCTTAACACAATAGTAACTGCTAGGTCTTTTTGATACTACCCCTTTGTATTTGACTTTCTGATGATGATTTGCTACACAAAAGGGGATATTTCTTCATGGAATCATTCCTTTTTTTATATCATGCTTGAGACAATAAGCAAATTGTATTAGAAATGTCAAGTTCATCGGGTCTTTAGTTGTGAGTTGTCTTGATTCAGTCTCACTCTCTCTTCCCCAGGGCAGTAAAAACTCTTTGCAGTTATCATTGATCTTTGGATAGTTTTGTTCCCTTCCTGTTTAGCTGTTTGTTTCCTTTTGCTTGCTTATGTTTCCTTGGTCGTTGTCTCACAGGGTATGAGTGATTTGCTTTCTCCAATTTTATATGTGATGGAGGATGAATCAGAATCATTTTGGTGTTTTGTGGCATTGATGGAACGTCTTGGACCTAACTTTAATCGTGACCAAAGTGGCATGCATTCCCAACTTTTTGCATTATCTAAGGTCCCTCCCTCCCTCTCTGGTCAATACATTATATTTTACTGAAAGAAATGCAAGTTAAGTTTGTCTTCTCTTTTGTTCATCTCTTGTTCATAATTCTGTCTAGATTTAGATTCTATTTGCTTTTTTAAATGTAAACAAATTATGTAATGAAGTGGATTGTACTGATCATTTTACTGAGTCGATATATTCGTGATTGAGATCGTGTATATGGTATATATTTGGATTAATTGCTTTGATTTAGAGAAGTAATTAAATCCGAGTCTAATTTTTACTGTTTTTGTGGCAGCTAGTGGAGTTGCTAGACAGTCCATTGCACAACTATTTCAAGCAGAATGATTGCTTGAATTATTTCTTTTGTTTCCGCTGGATTCTAATACAATTTAAAAGGTGAAATTCTGGGTTCACTTAACTTTTCATCCTGCAAGGTGTATGCTTTCTTTTTTTCCCCCTCTTAAGTGATATTGCTGGAATACTTTTCTATTGTACCTTTTTATTTGCAATAAAAAAAATGCTTTATGCTCTGTACATGGGATGGAAAACTTTTACGAATAGAAGTTATGTTTGAAGTTTTGGGGTTGAATTTGTAATGGTTTAATTATTAATTTAATAATGTAGAATAATATATAGGATGTAGAAGTTGTATTATGATTTGACCAGGAAAGGATCCTTGCACATTTTTTTCAACGATCAAATTAGACGAATTGAAATAGTGATTTAAGGGCCTGAAAATTGAATGTAAATGTAAGATTCCCTACTTGAATGTTGTTTGTCTTTAAACAATTTGTTGATGGGATATGTTACAATAGGGTATGTTCACTTATGAGATGGTATCACATATAATCATTAGATTTTAATAGCTTTATTTTTTCTCTAAGATGCACATCCCGGTGGTTGGAAAACCTTTCTGAATATGGAGTCCATAATCATTCGAAATGGAAAAAGAGAATCCTTATAGCCAACTCCTATTAATTTGGGTTTATTAGTTGAGTTGAGTTTGAGATGTATGTGCATGATAACTATTTTAATTACTGTATTCATATTTTATTGTAGTTGTGCATTGCCACGTTTTGTTGAAAGTTGTAGTTTATTATGTTTTAGTTTTTAGTGGCATTATGCCATCCTGTACCCAGAATTGATATATGGACTAACTTCTAATTATATTTACTGCAGAGAAACAATGTAAACAGCATATTTGCTAGATTGTAATACAGTTCAAGGAACAATCGTGCTTAAGAATCGTGGAATTACTTGTTAGCTTTATTTTTCATAATATAGTTTATTGGATATTTCAGGGAATTTGAATATGAGAAAACAATGAGGCTATGGGAGGTACTATGGACACATCATTTGTCCGAGCATCTGCACCTGTATGCATGTGTTGCAATCTTGAAGCGGTATCGCAACAAGATAATTGGTGAACAGATGGACTTTGACACGCTCTTGAAATTCATCAATGAGCTGAGCGGCCAGATTGATCTTGATGCAATTCTCAGGGATGCAGAGGCTTTGTGCATATGTGCTGGTGAAAATGGCGCTGCTTGTATCCCTCCTGGAACTCCACCTTCGTTGCCTCTTGAAAATGAGAACGGTTGGTTATATGCTCAACAGGATGAAATATTGTAAAGGAAACTGCTATCATAATCCCTTTCTATTGTCCATATTTTTTTTTTATTTGTGTGGACACATTCATCGTCTTTGTAATTTCTGATTTTTCAATGTAATATTGGTATAATCATAGTCACTAATCAACTCTATTTTATTAACTTGTCATTAACCTTGAAAAAGTCGTACAATGTGGTTTGGGAGTTGAGGTTTCTCCTATTTTCTGTGTGGTGGGGGATGAGCTATTAGCGAGATATATAGTCATTTTGACCTTGCCGAATCTTATAAATAATTAGAAAAAATTACAGGAATAATAAAAAATTAAAAAAAAAATCAATGCGATTATAGGCTCATTATCCATTTAAATTATGACAAGCTGCTTCATTACAAGGAAGATAGGAATTTGAGAGGTTGTATCCAATCTGTTGCAGTTTTCTTAGTGCACTAACTCGTCTAAACATTAAAAGAAAGTTTTCAACATCATCTAGTCCTTGTATCTCTACAATGTGCCTAACAGGACCAAGTATTAAGAAGGAAATTCGATCCTTTTATAATCCCTATCTGTCGTTTATATATTCTCTGATTTTAATGCAGATAGTTTTGTGTAATTTTTTTTTTAAAAGTTTTTCAAGGCAATTTTGCAATTAAGTGGAAGAAGAGATACAGCAATTTAACTCGTCCTACACTACAATTCCTTTTGTGGAGGACTACGCAGAAATGCTTTAGGGGTAGGCATTGAAGATTGGCCCTTATTTGTTTAGAACTGGCAACTCCATTGCACCAGGATCCACCTATCCCTCATTTGAAAAATGTAATTTTAAAATTCTAAATGGGTCGTATTTATTTTTACAGGGAGAGCTCAATTACCTTTTTACTCCAATCAAGAACATATATCTATATATATATATATATAACAATCTTTAACATAGCACAAATTAAGGAATTAAAGACAGCATGTTTTATATTAAGATTCTGTAAAACACTGACTACAAGAAGGCAGGGATATGGTCCCATTTTTTTTGGTCAATTAGGGATATGGTCCTCTTAGGTGGGAAAGTAGTGCACGTGAATAGTTGTATTATTAAAGCAACTTATGGAACGAATGGCTGGTGCAGGTCCACCTGTGAATATGTCTCCTCACCAAATGATTCAAAGAAGACAAAAGAATCCAAATGGGCAACAAAAGGCTCATCATCAAAGACAAATGGATAGTTGTTGGCTGCTTCCATTGGCGATTCAATGTAATAGTTCATCATGTTCTGTACATCTTCTTGTATCAAAGTGTCTGTGACTGTGCTGTTCTCTTCTTTCTCTTTGTTAATCTTCTCATTATTAGACTGTTGAGGGATGCTGATCTTTGCACTTGCATTGCAATTGGGTTGCAAATTACGTTGTCTCTTGTTTCTGTTTTTGCTCTCCTTCTTACTATCATCATTTCCATTTCCATTCTGGCAGGTGTCAGTGGTTTTTCTTTTGCCAGGATGTAGTCTCTTGTTCAAATGGGTATTCCAGTAGTTTTTAACTTCATTGTCAGTCCGACCAGGAAGTCGACCAGCAATAAGTGACCATCTACATGTAACAAGAACAAGATTATACACGTTCAGCCGTGATATGTAGCAATTAAAAAAAAAAAATAGTCAAGAATAGGATTAAGGGAAGGGCATACGCCTTCCAGCTTGCCCTCTGGGGCATCTAATCACACAACACCAATTAAAAAAAAAGACAAGAATAAGGGAAGGACATAGAGATAGAAATAAGGGCCTTGCCGACGCGACACCAGTTAAAAGCAAAAGATAGGAATAATGGCAGAAGCAGAACGTACATATATATACCTGTTGCCAAGAAGCTTATGCATCCTAATGATAAGGTCTTCTTCCTCTTGGGACATCCTACCTCGTTTAATATTGGGTCTTAAGTAATTCTTCCATCGTAGTCTACAACTCTTCCCGCCTCTCATCAAGCCTGAAATCACAATAACACATTAGTTATTATGTGTAATTATAGGCCTGAAAAATGCGACACACTCTTAAACATAAAAAAACAAGCTAAATCTACCATGTATCATCAAATGAATCAAAATGTAAATGGTGAGAAATAGCTGAACAATGAAAGACAGACAGAGTTTTATATATACCTGACTTTGCAGACACAGCAGCCCAGTTGCCTTCACCATGAGTTTCTACATAAGTCTTAAGAATCAAGTCCTCCTCTGGCTTCCACAGTCCTTTCTTAACCTGTGGCTTCACTTCTTTATTTTCCATATCTCCGTTTCACAATCGCTTTCTAGCTGGAGATCGATATAATGTGTCTCTGTAACGTGTTTAAAAGAAAAAGGGCTTATATATATATATATATATAGAAAAGGAGAAATGATCATCACCACATTTGTATTTTTGTATCTGCATATTATAGAAAGGATAAATGGCTCGTGCATGGCAAACATTTCTGTGTGTCAGGACACATAATGATCCCAAAAGGGATTGAAGTGAAGTGAGGGCCCTTTTCTTGTTTCACTTTAGCTCAGATCAAATCCCTTTCCTTTGCATTATGCTTTTCTGTAAAAAGCAAATAAATAAAATCTTAGTTCCACTTTCTTTCTGTTCTTTGCTTTGATTGGATTCTTTATTGAATAAAGGAACAGTTTGCAAGAAATACCTAGTATAATATAGGGCATCCTGCACACTATATACCCATATATTATCTATTGGAATCTCTTCCTGCATTGCATCTGTACCATGTTTATGACATACACGTACATCTTCTAGTTTAAAATTAACTTCACTAGCTACTGTATACCATTTCAACAAACAGTTCAAACAATATTTTTTTCACAATTGACTGTTTGATGCCTTCTCTTAAGTTTTGCATGTTTTTCTTTTTATCTAAATTTCAATGTATTTTTCAAGCAACACGTTAATTGAAATCAAGTTCTATATGTATTGCACTTTTGGTCAAATTTATCAGATTTATGACGTATTATATGATTAGTTAGAATTCAAAAATAAAAGTAATACACATGATTTGGCACTTATCGAATTTATCGGATTGCTAGTTTCTTTTTTTTTTTTTTTTGGTAGAAATTGGATTGCTAGTTTCGAACTATAATTAATAAAAGTATAGGACATTAATTGATTTTTGATAATTTAAACAAAATTAAGATGGTTTAAAGGGTTAGAAAATTGTCGGTTTAGTAGTAAAACAAGGGATGAATAATGTGAAATGAAATGATTGACAAATGACACCACCATCCCAACAACATGCAGCTTTTATTTTATTTTTTTTCAAGTTACTATTGCTGAGCCCTACCACATTTTGTTGCATATCTAGTGCTTTCATCATTATTCTTCACTTTTGCCTGTACCCATCAGAAGTCTATAATTGGGTTCATTTTTATGGAAATTAATTAAAAAGGGAAGAGAGAATTAGGTTGATTGATATGGGGATGAAGTAAAACAAAATACATTTTAT
>CATIWK010394223.1:0-19467 GCA_949634005.1 Mallotus japonicus
AACTTCTAAATTAATGATTTTATTTATTTCAAAAATTGACGGTTATTAAATTTTCCCATTTTAAAACTCATTGATGGTTATTATTGGATATAAAGTGGAAGGAATGTTGCAAAATTCAAATGGCATATTCCTTTCCAAATTGAAAAAAAAAATTGAAGAGATAAAATCCAAATCCAAAAAGAAGCATAATCACGTAAGGTTGGTTGGCTCCAACATCTACAAAATAAAACCCAACAAATCAACCAATAAAACCATGCCACGTTTATCTATCTGTCAAAATCGGTAGCCCTCCACGCCACACTCCTCGAAAGAAACTGGTCACGTTTTACGTTCACGCATCTCGTTATAAGTGGCGACGCGGCACATTCGCTTAACCATTCCTGTGTTATTTTTGTCGCTCTCGCCTCTTCCCTTCTCCTCTGCATCCTACCCATAAAGGTACCACCTTTCGATTCTCCTCTTTTGCCCTTTTTTTTTTCTCAATTTCATGGTAATTGTGTTCTTTTGCTTGATTTCTTCTTCCCTTTTTAGATCTGAGTTTCTTGTTTTGTTTTGTTTCGATTTGATGCTGTTTATGAGCGTTTAATTGATTATCTTTTGTGGATTTCAATTGGGTAATTCGGGTTAGGTATTGGGTGGTAGTCTTTTTTTGGGTTTAATTAATGCTGTTATTTTGTAACCATCAAGTTGTTATTTTGTTTTTCTTGGGGAAAATGATGCTGGATTTTACCTGATTGTTGTGAAATTTTGTATAGAGTTGCGTTTTTTTTGGTCAGTAACCAACGGAAGTCGATGATTCCTGCTTGGAGCTAAAATAGCAAAAAGCCTATTAACAAACTAGAAAGAATTCCATGAATTTAGCAGTCAGTAAACAATTATCAAATTTATTTGCATAAAAGTTTGTTTTCACATGAGCAAAACATCCTTCTTATGTGGGCTTTCCCGTAATTTCTATCTGACATCCGAGGCTGTTTCTTGAAGTGTTATGCCCGTGTTTTGTTCTGCTCTCTTGCGGGGGCTTTTTAGAAAAGGGAAAAAAAACGAGAAATTTATAAAATAAGGAAAATGGTAGATGGGTTATGGATTTGCAGTGTTAAATACATCGATTAAATGATAAATACAGTTCAGAGTATTTTGGTTTTGTGAATTTCTATCTCACTATGTGTTTATAATTGAATTTCAGATTTGACTGATTGATCTTCATGAATTCAACAACCACTGGACCATCCACTGTTTCCTGCGAGTTGGGAAACAAGAACATCTTCTTCTGGATTCTTTTCTGCCTATTGCCAAAGTTTCTCGGGACTCCTATTACATACGTTAACTTTATTCTCATTAAGGCCGTTGATAGGAGCCCCTCAGCAGTGTTCGCCTTGTAGCTGTGATAAATTTGGCCAACTGCAGCACTCGCGGGATTGATTTATTTAGCTGTCTGCAGTTGGCATCTAAATATAGTTGGTATTATGGTTTCCTCTCAGTTCTCTGAATTGTCCAAGGCTCATATGAGCAAACCATTGTGCAGCCAGTTGCTTATTCCTGAGAACCCTCTATCTTCAGATGCCCTAGTGTCAGATCATGTTGAGCTAGACTTTGCTGATGTATTTGGTCCTTTACCAGTTCAGGCATCAACTGAAGCAAATTCTGGTGATTTGGCTAATCCCTTATCTGGGGTAGATGCTGCTGAGCTTATTTACGATGATCCAGTTGTCATTCACAATCGTTCTCACTCACTGGTTGGACCTTCTTCTTTTGTTAGCCATTCTTTGAAGCTCAATAAACTTACTCTACATGAAACAGAGGACTCAATGGAACTATTGGAGATCGAGGAGCCATCCTCAGATGGTGACAACAGTGAGAAAGCTAGTGATGGTGCTAGTGGTGATTCTTTGGAGGTCCGTGGTGTAGGCATTGAAGATTTTGAGGTTTTGAAAGTTGTTGGGCAGGGTGCATTTGCAAAAGTTTATCAGGTTAGGAAAAAGGGTACATCAGAAATCTATGCGATGAAAGTCATGAGGAAGGACAAGATAGTGGAGAAGAATCATGTCGAATACATGAAGGCAGAGAGGGACATTCTGACAAAAGTAGATCATCCCTTCATTGTCCAGCTCAAATACTCTTTCCAGGTAATCTCATTCAAAATGAAACTGGAATTGCTCCAGTTAAAGTATACTTTTTGTTTTTACTTATTGGCTTTCTAAGAGGATGAAATATATTTCATTAAGGAATTTATTTTGTGTGGATTTTCCTTTTTCGTAAATAGATATCAATATTGTTAATATCGCTTTAATTTTTTTTGCACTTTTTATCGGAATATTAATATTAGATTGTTTGTGGGATGCAGACAAAATATAGACTGTACCTTATTTTGGACTTCATTAATGGCGGTCACCTATTTTTTCAACTCTATCGCCATGGCCTTTTCAGGTAATTTTTGTTCTTTTGTGTTCTAATAGCTATATCAAAAGTTTGAAGTTAGTTAAAATGTTCAATTATGTTCTAGGGAGGATCTGGCTCGTATATATGCTGCTGAGATAGTTTCTGCTGTTTGCCACCTTCATGCAAATGGCATAATGCATAGGGATCTGAAACCTGAAAATATCCTACTGGATGCTGATGGCCACGTAATGTCTTTCTCTGTCTCACACACATGGACACGCGCAAACTCACACACACACGCCGAAGTACTTAAGAATCAATAATTCTGAAGTTGTACACTTTTTTTTTTTTTTAGGTAATGTTGACTGATTTTGGCCTGGCAAAGCAATTTGACGAAAATACTAGATCAAACTCAATGTGTGGAACAGTTGAGTACATGGCACCTGAAATCTTTGTTGGGAGGGGCCATGATAAGGCTGCGGATTGGTGGAGTGTAGGAGTTTTGTTGTATGAGATGCTAACTGGAAAGGTTGTCTTTCTTTGCCAGCTTAACTGTGTGATATCTTGTGGTTGTTTTTCCTTTACAATTTCTCCACAATGGTAGTTGTTTGAATGTTTGATGTTCACCCAGAGCATGAGTCTTAATACTGAACTCAATACAGCCAAATATAAATTTAACTATAAGTTGTTACATATGAAATTTTTACTAGAATACCACAATGGGGTTTGGATGAATTTTGAGGTAACAATAATTACAATATGTTTTAAATTGTGGTGGAAAAACATGTCCGTGCATTGCATGCATGATAGGGGCTAACCTTGTTAGATTTACATTAACCTTAAATTTTCAGACATTGTAACAGTTGCGAATTTCCACGGACACTTTGAAAGAGTATGCATGTGTAGCAATTTGGAAGAGTATGCATGTGTTTCTTTCTCGTAAAGATGTTGCATATTTTACATTTAGTACTTCAGCTGTACTTCTGTAGCCATCACTAACATTTATGTTTTCTGTTTTGAATATTGTTCTGCAGCCTCCTTTTATTGGTGGGAACAGGGAGAAAATTCAACAAAAGATTGTTAAGGCTAAGATAAAATTACCAGCTTTTTTGTCAAGCGAAGCACATTCTCTGTTGAAAGGGGTAACACTTCACAACTCCCTACATTCCTAAAAACAGCTTTCTTGCTTTTGTACTTTTATTGATTGTAGTTAGATGTGATGTAAACTTGTACCGTCCAGATTAAGATTTTCTGTACCCAGTTCCTTATTTGGGGATTCAACTGACAATCTCAGTCTTGTAGAGTTAGGCTTAAAGTGGTTGAGGTGGTGGATTAAGTAGCCTGTAGCCCATCATTGAATGAACAACTAAGAGAAGTTTTTTTTTTTTTTTTGATATATAGCTGCTACAAAAGGAAGCAAGCAGGCGCCTGGGGGGTGGACCTTTAGGAGGCGACGAAATTAAGCGTCATAAGTGGTTTAAGCCAATCAACTGGAAGAAATTGGAGGCAAGGGAAATCCAGCCGAGTTTCCGTCCAGAAGTAGCTGGGAAGCTCTGCATTGCAAACTTTGAGAAGCGATGGACTGACATGCCACTATCAGATTCTCCAGCGGCCAGCCCCAAAACCAATGTGAATCCTTTTGTGAACTTCAGTTATGTAAGGCCCGGGGCTTCTTTCCTTCAAAAGAATAGCCCTGTATTCTAGCCTCCCATTTTTATCTTCCTAGACATAGTATGAGTTCGAAATGGTATTATTATGTATATTTTGCCAATGGACAAAGGTAATTTCATATGTTGAATTGTGTTGGATGTTTCAACTTTGGTTATCGTGTGTTATTAACTTTCGCTTCTCTACACTATGTTCAATAAAAGGTACATATTCTTCGATTCTGGTGATAATAAAAATAAGGCGAGATTGTTTTTTTGATCTAAAGTGCAAGGCCACAGCTGTTCTTTCCAATGAAAAGAACGCAACCAGACAACTTTTTTGGTCCCATTATCTGCTAACGAGAGAAATGGGGCTGTATGTTTGTCCACGTATTTCGTACTCGATGGATAAATTGGAAAATGGCATGTGGCAGAAGATAAGCCATTGCTGATGCTTAAATTCAATTTCTTGACAAACTTCACCGAGCTTTTAACTGCCTTAAAGAGCAAGCTCCCATTTAAGTGGCATGGCTTCTCTTCTGTCTCCAATACCTCCTGCTGTTCAATTGTATCCCAAATTTCTTTGCTTTTCCTCTTTAAAACCCACTTCCACTTTTACTTTCCATCATAATAATCTACATTCTTTCACAAACCGTTTGAAAGAGAACCCAGGAAGATGCAATGCAATTTTTGGCAACATCCCAGATGATTTATTAGCAAACACTCTTCTTCAACCGGACCAATTCCCTATAATCCGATCTGCGTTGGTGCAGTTCCAGAGTATTACTGAGGGATTATCAGATTCCCAGAAATGGGAATTTGCAACTGTTGTTGGGTTGACATGGATTTACTTAACTGCAAGGCCTGGTGTTCTAATAGGTGCCATTGATGCTTATCTTCTGGCTCCTTTGCAACTGGGTTTGGCCAGTTTGAGTGGAAGGCGGAGTTTGAAGAGTAGTGATTTTGTGATTGGGAATAAATTAGGAGAAGGGTCTTTTGGTGTCGTGTATTCTGGGGTTTTTGCTCCAACCACTAACGTTGTTGCTGTTGAAGAAGAGAGGGTGCAGAATAGAGGAAGAGGAAAAGCTAAAGAATCGGATAGGAGATTCAAAGAAAAGGTCATTCTGAAAAAGGTATCGTCTTTCTGCCGAATATACAGCAGCCTGTCATGTAGCCCGTCTAGCTCAGTCGGTAGAGCGCAAGGCTCTTAACCTTGTGGTCGTGGGTTCGAGCCCCACGGTGGGCGTCTTGCGGTTTTTTTTTTTGTTTTCAACCAAACAGACTTAGTTTTATATTCTTTATTCTCTGATGAATTTTTTGCCTGTGAATTGATTGTTTCTTAAATGGTAATGGGAATATGCAGGTGAAGGTGGGAATCAAAGGGGCTGAGGAATTTGGTGAACTTGAGGAGTGGTTTAATTATAGGATGTCAAGAGCAGCACCTGAAACTTGTGCCAAGTTCCTTGGAAGTTTTGTTCCTGACAAAACTAATTCACAGTTCACTCAAGGTGGAAAATGGCTTGTCTGGAAATTTGAGGTAACTCAACACACTCAGTTGTACTTAATTTACATTTTTTTTGGAATTAGATTTTGAATGAAAAATAAACATGGCTGCATGTTGGATACCATACAAGTTAATGGTCTTCTGCAGTCCATATTTTTGTTTGATATTCAGGTAGTCTCTCTATTAAAACAGCTTCATTTTGCTTTTCCATCTTTGCCAATGTCATTTTGAAGATGCATCAACCAGCTCTACCTTGCTCTAATTCTGGTGATAACCATGTGACAGGGTGATCGAAACCTTGCTGACTACATGAAAGATCGTAACTTCCCTTTTAACTTGGAGTCTGTTATGTTTGGACGTGTCTTGCAAGGATTAGATTCTATTCAACGAAATGCGCTCATCATCAAGCAAATAATGCGCCAAATTATTACTTCACTTAAGAAGATGCATGACTCAGGAATTGTTCACCGGGATGTAAAGCCAGCCAACTTAGTTGTGACAAAGAAAGGGCAGATTAAGCTCATTGATTTTGGCGCAGCTACTGACCTTCGAATAGGCAAGAACTACGTACCCAACCTTGCTCTGCTTGATCCTGACTATTGTCCCCCTGAACTATATGTGCTTCCAGAGGAGACACCAGTCCCTCCACCAGAGCCAATTGCTGCCTTACTTTCTCCAATTCTTTGGCAGGTACTACAAGGCCTTACATCTTGCACTTGCGAAATGTCAAACATTATCCAATGTATTCTGCTTAAATGAAATGTGCAATTTTAGTCTAAATATAAGTGTGAAGAATGGGGCTCTACTCGTTTTAGTCTAAAGTTTACATGTTGCATATGCTTTCTGTGAAATGCTTAAATGAAGTTTGCAATTCTCTTGCAGCTGAACAGTCCTGATCTATTTGATATGTATTCTGCTGGAATTGTACTCTTGCAAATGGCAATACCAATTTTAAGGTCTACTGGAGGCTTAAAGAATTTCAATGCAGAAATAAAGACAGTTGAATATGACTTGAACAAATGGAGAACATGCACTCGATTGAGGCCTGACCTAACGATTCTTGACCTTGATTCGGGTAGAGGGTGGGATCTAGCTACAAAACTGATCTCAGAGAGAGGTAACATCTTTAGTGGCCGTTTATCGGCTGCTGCTGCTCTGAGGCATCCTTATTTCTTGTTGGGTGGTGACCAGGCAGCTGCAGTACTTTCAAAGTTGAGCTTAACCAAATCGTAACCTGTAACTGGTGATGTGAGTCCATATACTCCCCGCTCTACTTTTGTCACTCAGTTTCTTTTTCTGCCTATGTCAGTCTCACCATATTTTGTACTGATGTGACCAATTGGTCTACTCAAAAAGTTCAAGCATTACATTAGCAGTCTGCTATACTGCCCGCCTGGATTCACTAGCATTTAAATATGATGTACTCTGTTATCAATCATAGTTTGGCTGCTATCTTAGTTTCTAAGAGCTTTTGGTTCTGCCAGCGAAGTGATCTCTAGTTCATTGTGTGACAGAATCCTCTCTATGAGATAAAGCCATTGCTTCCTCTTTGGCTGGAGGACAACAATATGTAAGAGGCTCGCTAACATGAAGTGCTATATGAGCCAATCTATTGTTGGCAGTGGCTAAGGCACTTTAACACATTGTCTGTAGGGAGCTCCTCTTGCTTTGGGTATCGAGTTTGGAAATGACGAGGCAGAGCTCCTCTTGCTTTGGTTATGGAGTTTGGAAGCGACAAGAACAGTTCATGGTTGAAGGTTATCATTCAATTCTTTGATAAAATTTCTCTGTACCCTTTTTGTGGAATCTGCAATACCTTGTTTGAGTAACAAGATCACTTATTCATATACAAATTTCCAATTGTTTATTAACAGCACTATATTGTTTTAGAGTTTCTCCTGCTTAATTGTAGGGAGTACTTGGATCGTTAGCTTTCAAGTTTAACTGTATAGTTAGCTTTCAAAGATTCCTCTTCAGTAACAATGTTGATGTTGATGATTAGTGTAAAAGATTCTAGGCAATTGTTTACTAGACTTTATGTCCAAGCAAACATAAAGAAAATTTTTCAAGATGATATAGACTTTGAATTGTAAAATGAACAGGGCAGAACGTCAGCAATCTCAGTTTTGACCTATATTGAACGCAAAACTCTCCCAAGCATTGTTGACTTTGGAATATAAATAGTCCAGGCGGAGCTCTCACATTCTTTGTGTATGTGTGTGTATGCGCGCGTGCGTATAGAATATGAGGTACAAATGAAAAAAAAAAAAAACTTCATTGAGTATCCATTTATATACACACACCATTGAAATGAAAAGTAGTCCATGAAACACAGGTTTTTCTTTTTCTTTGTAGCTTTTGTCCTGTTCGTATTTTAGGCACAAAGGAGTTCATATTATTGTAATAACAAGAAGATCCCTTTATTTCTTTTTACCCTTTCTTCTTTGATTGCTCAAGTATTATAGTTCATCATTGTAAAGGAACGTCTCCAAGGCAGTATTCTTATTCTTCTTGCAACCCCATTTGCAGTTCATAGAGCACATTGAATTAAAGATAGCAACTCTTGTAGAATGAAGGGAAATGATGTTTGATGTTGAAGGAGATTTTGATAGAATAATTGCGTACCCGTCATCCATATAATCAGTTCCATCAGGGAATAGCTGCCACAGAAGGCTCCCAGCCCCACCCCCACCTTTTTTGGTAGAGTTCAGAAGGGTCTTGTACACTGTGTTGATCAAGGTGTCGCGGAACGATGAATTGTAACCAGCGTCTTTTGTAGATACACCAAACTCAGCAAATAGGACAGGCATTCCCAGATATTTCTCAGCATCTTCAATGTGTGCTTCCATCCATGATTTCGTGAATTGAATATGGGTATCAGAAATCGTTTGTGAAATCCTTCATCCATGGTGATGATAATTAGTAACGACATGATTCTATATGCAGCTAATAAAAGCTCAATGCAGTGCATGCTTACCAAGAGTCTGCATAAATGTGAACAGAAGCAAAATCAATCCCAAGATTCTGATGGTGCCTTATGAAGTCGGTTCCAACTTGTGTAGCATAAGAATTTGGGTTGAACTGAGCCCTGTCAGGAGCTGAGGGACCATAAAATCCTTCTGATCCAATCCCCACCAAGTGCTTTGCATCCAAGCTCTTAATGTAGACTGCCATTTCTTGTACCCATGACTATAACAGAACACAGACATTTCCATAGCTTTTAAGATATAATGGCATTAGCATAAGAACAGAATTTATTAAACACTAGCAGCTGAAGAAAATGGTGCGCACTCTAATGCTACACTCCAAGCACTGAAGAAAACAAACCTGTAGCTTATCACCAGTAGGATCTGAGGTGCATCGAGGTTCATTCATCAATTCCCAAGCAAAGATTGTCGGGTCATCCTTGTAAGTTATGTTTGTGAGTGTATTAACTCTGTTGAGCACCATCTACATTGTACCAAAAAAAAAATAAACACAAACAGATGCACACAAGCTAATTATCAATTAGTGTTTTTAATACAACAATGGATATTTTTAGGGGCAGTAATGAGAAACTTGCCTTAACATGAGCCTTGTAGTAGCTTCTGAGGGTAGGGTGCGAGAAGAAATCATCATCAGATGTCAAATTCAAGCCAGCATCCTTTCCCCATTTGACATACTGTTTTTTTCCACCATATGCATCCCAGTTGTTACTCAATGATAATATCAGTCTGATCTTGTACTTTTTTGCTTCACCCACCACAAAATCCAAGGCCTGCAGCTCAAAATGGAGTCAGTAGCATACTTCAAGTGATGCTAAATGGGACCATTCTGAAGCAGTATCAAACTACAGTAACAGTTTAAGAATTTACCTTAAAAACATCTTCATCATAAACACCTGGAGATTTCTGAAGAGCCCGCCATTGGCCATCATTGAAAGCCCAGGTTCTGCAAACTGTTAGGCCTACTGAAGAAGCTTGTTGAAAAACCTCAGTTACTTTGCCCTTTGTAGATTGATCAGCAGCAAAGACCATTAGCCAGTAAGTGTTGAACCCATTAACATAGAAAGGCTGGCCATTGACCACAAATTGATTCCCTTTCTTCCCCACCATTCCCCATGCATCATCTCCCACATCATTCAGCTGATACATCCTGAACATTCATATCAAACCCAAAAAATAAGCATCCAAAAATCTATTAAAAATGAGTGATTTGATGTTACATACTAGACATAAACAGCTCATTATTTACCCTTGACTATCACTAGAATATGGTAAAATGCTGTCAACTTCCTCCACCGTTGGCTCATCCACAGGAACATCATAAGCACTGGACTGGGAAATTCCTATGAAGAGAACAAAAATGGCTACTGAAAAAATGTTACTAAACAATAATGTTCTCTTGTGGGTACTCATTGTATTGAACCAATTATCCACCACACCTTGGATCCAAATTGGACCACATATTTATATCTATGACAATCCAATACTGAGCAATTTGCAATTTTGATTTTCAAGAAGAGTGTTGAAGAGGGTAATGTAACCATCTGGCTTCAAAGCAAAGAAAATTTTCCAACTTGCCTCTCCAATTTTCTTCTCTTCCAAACAAGTTATATAAAGAAAAGAAAACAGACAAAAACATATCATAGGAAGGTGAATACGTAAGTAAAGTTGGAGATATGGCTCCTAAGGTAAGTTACAAGGGTCCTACGAACAAAATATTAAATTTGCTCGTGGTTCAGATGTCATCATATCAAAGGTGACAAGATCATTACCCATTACGGAATTGCTCTATATATATTACTATTGCCATTACTATATATATACAAAGAAAGAAAGAGACGCCTTCCTTGTCTTTGCTAAAACCAATTAAGAATCTGCCATTGGCTAATGGTTTGCAAGAATAAGACATCAAAAAAAGAAAAAAAAAAAGAGTGCAGTGGAGATATAGCTAGCATTGCTTGTTAGAGTGCCTTTTGACCACTGGTAAGTAAAAAAACAAGAAACAAACTATAAATGCTTTGTGGGTTTATAATGTCAAAATCATTTATCATGACACTCAACTGAATTGGTACTGGGTAGGTAGTTGTTGATGTTCAGGTTGTTCTGGTGTTCCTAACCCAATAATATTCCACTTGACAACTGAAAAAGAAAATACTAATCCAAATTGACAAGTAAAGGGTTCTGTTGCTTCTTCTTTTTTTTTTCTTGCACGAATTTATAGCTTCTTGTTTGGACCTTTCTAATACAATCATATTGAATCTTTTGATCAGAATTAGGTTTATGTGATTGTGAAGTTTTAAAGGCTTTGAAGTTGCAGAGCTGGTGAAGACTCCAAAGAGTTCTTTCATGGGCCACAATTATAAGAGCTGTGGACTGGTGAGTTTTTCTTTGGTAAAATTTCACTGTATACCCCTTTTTTGATCAAGAGTTTAATGAATTGTTTAGGTGATGCCTGTTTCATATATTATTTTTTTTCTTTTATTTTTACAGTACAATAACAATAAAGCTCTTCATTTTCTCCTTTTCCTCCTTTCTCTCCCAGAATAAAACAGTCATTTTCATGTGATGATGTATCTTTTTTTTATTTTTTAATTTTTAATTCCATTGCTGTGCTACAACCATTTTTTTCCAAACAAATCAGCAATTTATAAATTTTCTTACTATGATTCCAAATCTTATATATATATAGTGATTTTTATGATTAATGCAACAAATCTGTATTTTGATTATTTTTGAAAATATCCATTTTTCTTTCTTCTTTGAAATTGGGCCAGTGAGCTTACTTTTAGTTGCATTAGTCATGCATGTCTATAACTATAAGGTTTACAATTGAATAATTTTGTCATGTTTTTTCCTCTCCCCAAACTAAAAGATTGATAAATATAAGGGAAAATATGGATAAATGTTCTAATATTGTTGAAATAGGAATTGCGATTTAATGTTTATTTTATACATATTAGCTTTGAATGAAATATATATACATATTAAATTCGAACTCCATTCCATACTATAAAGATACCGATTACGTGTTAAAAGTGACACATAGTGTGGATAGTAAATAGGTGAGTATTATTTTCAAATATATGAATAATTAAAAAGAATTATAATAGCTATTAAATTGTAGTTTACACACATTAAAAGTTAAATAAATCTAATGATATAACTTCTTTTAAAGTATGTATAGGTTAAGAGTTCGATTTTCACCCTTCTTTTCATTTAAAAAAAAACTTATAGCTTGCACATAAAATATAAATGAAGTTCTTGCATCTATGGGGTGAATATGGAATTAAAGCTAAATAAACTCTACATTAATTTGTTTATCAATTAAAGCTTTATTAATTAATTTTAAAATAGCAAATAGATGCATGTGCTTGTGCTTTACCTAAGCCAAGATTTTTAATTGTTTTCCCATTTTGCCTAAGAAGATGAAAAATAATGCATGAATTTCAACTTCTATGTCTCCCACTATCTATAGCTGTACATTACTGGCCAAGATCTATGTATAAATCTTTGGAAAGTCTACACCCAAAATTGTATCATTTTGTTTGAAATAGGCCAACAATCCACAAACCCTTAAATTCATTCTTGGAAATGATTTTATTAACAAATGTTATTTCCAGCAATTTTCCTTCTCCAAGGATGAAACCAAAATTGCTATGGATTTGCCTTTGTAGACTACAATTAAATTTGCAATAATGTCACACAGCTATGGTCTATGTGTGATTGAAAAAATGGAACACTTTGTTGAATGTTAGTGGAGTGTTCTTTTACTTCAAGAAAATATGCCTAAATTCACTGCTTAATGAACTGAATAATGTAGATTAAAGTAATAAAATGTATTTTTTTTTCTCAAACATTACTCAATCATAAAATTTTTTTTATCAATATTAATAACTCATTTAAAATTAAAACCATTTCATTTCACCACATATAAATACAAAACTTATAATTCTAAAAAAATTTATTTTTTTAGGATGCATTAATGAACTTTATTGAACTCCACCCAACAATAAAACTATAGTGTCCCACCTTGATATAATGCTTGTCTTTATTTAAATTTTAGTAACTAACAATTCTGACAAATAATTAAACGACAAAATAAATAATAAATAGAAAGTAAATATTTTAGGTAACAATTATAAAATTTTTTATATATTCTAAATATTATATCTCACAATTGAAAATTATAACATATAAATATTATATTTTTATTAATAAAAAATAAAATATTTAAAATATAAATATCTAATATAATATATGCAAAATAAATAAAAATCTCTAGTAATTATATAGCTCAACTTGGATTTTAGGATATTTACCAAACAAAACACAATTGCCCACTAAACACATCATATTGGAATAGAGGTCTAATTGGACCCTTAAGTTTATTCTAAAATTCATATTTAATTTTTATATTTTTTTTATTCTAATAAGAACTTTTAAAAAATAAATTATATTGTATCATTTTTTAAAAAAAATTTTATAATTAAATTTTATAAATTAAAGAAAATTTAATTTTAATGTTCGATCAATAAAAATTAATTTAAATAATAAAAATTGTAAATGAAATTTCTTAATAAAATATGTATCATTTGATTATAAAACTTTTTAAAATTAAATTTATTAGTATATAAAAATAATTTTTAAAATTCATAAAAATATTTAAAAAAATTTAAACCTATAGAAATTTTTTTAATTTTAAATATATATTATAAAATTTTTTTATTTATAGAATTTTTTTGAAATTTTTTGCAAAATTCTATAAATTATTAGGTTTATAGAAAAAAATTTATTTTTGAAAAGAAAAAAAATTCTATTAAGACTACAAAAATAAAAAGGTTAGATATGAAATTTGGGTAAAGTTGAGGGTGGAATTTGACCATTGTCCCCAGCACAATAAAACGCGTCACAAACAGACAGAGACACACCGTCATCTGATCTCCTGCTTTTAACGCGTACTATCTGTATTCCCTTCTCCATCCATCTGTCATACAATCAATCATTTCCCAAATGCCAAAACCTCTGTATTTTATTTAATAGCTTATATGACTAAGTTTCATAATTAAAAATAAAAAAATAAAAAAAAATTAAGAGATAAAATTTTATCTCTCAGTTTAATATTTAAATTTTGTAACAAAATATTTTATCATCGTGATCGTGATAGTATTAGTGGCTAGACTTTTATTTATTTTTTTTCTTTGTCCAAATTATTACAACTATATATTAGAATATGTACACTAATTTTGTCAATTTAATTTCCTCATTAAATACATTAGCTTAGCTAAGCCAACTAGTGACTGACAACTAACTTCACACAACCACCAAAAAAAAAGAAAGAAAGAAGTAAACTTTTATTTTGGTTTTCTCGTTTTTTCATTTGATTAGAGTTAGCTTCTTGTATGCTCCTGGGTTGCCTGAAAATTTCTTACCCAAAAATCTTTCTCTTTTGAGATCTGTCTGGTTTGATGCAATACCTAGTTAGAAGGTAAGAACTTGCTCGTCTTCTTCTCATCTGATCTCTGTATTTCTTTTTTGCTTCTTTTGCCTTCCAGTTAAGCTTTGCTTTTTGATGCTAAATATGACTTG
This sequence comes from Mallotus japonicus, assembly GCA_949634005.1. Classification (NCBI taxonomy): domain Eukaryota; kingdom Viridiplantae; phylum Streptophyta; class Magnoliopsida; order Malpighiales; family Euphorbiaceae; genus Mallotus; species Mallotus japonicus. The sequence continues at coordinate 14,097 of CATIWK010394223.1, forward strand.
ATTTCTCTCTTTGTTTACTGTAGCTATTGGTTCATTTCTTGCAATCTAGTTCTAGTTTTTGAGCTTCTTTTAGTCTAAATCTTTGGCTTATTGTCTTTCTGGATCTGCGTTTTGGGTGCTTTATCTTGTGCGCATTCAAAGTTTGAGTCTTTGTGACTGAAAAAAGTAAAAAGTTTGAATCTTTGAACTTGATTTCAGTTGGGTTTAATTTCAAAGCTCAGATCTTTCATTTGCAACTTTGCTTTCTCTACTTCTTTGATCTTTCTCGGGCTTGAATTTGGATTTGGCTAAAAGGGTTGCTGCATTTCTCTGTTTCTGACTGTATTGTCAAATTGCAGTCCATGGGTACCTTCTTTCCTGCTTCTGTTTTTGTTCTACTTTGCTTATCTACTTCAATTCTAGCCGTCTTTGCCCAAAATTATATTCCAGCCGATAAAATCCTTCTAGACTGTGGGGCAGCTTCAGATAACTCAGATGATGATGGTCAGAAATGGACAAATGATAAAAATTCCAAGTTCATGTTATCCTCTCAGAATTCCAGTACATCCTCAGCTGACACTCAAGACCCAGCAGTTTCCCAAATCCCCTTCATGACTGCTCGTATTTTTCACTCTGAATTTACCTATAGTTTCCCCTTGGCAGCTGGTCGAGTATTCCTACGTTTGTATTTCTATTCTTCTTCTTATGGTGGGCTTAATCCTTCAGATGCTCTATTTGCAGTCACAGCTGGGTCTTACACCCTTCTCAATAACTTCAGTGTTGCTCAAACAACAGCAGCGTTGAATTTTGCTTATATTGTGAAGGAGTATTCTATTAATGTAGACGGTGGTTATTTGAATGTAACTTTTACACCTTCTTCAAATTCTTCCAAGGCTTATGCATTTGTGAATGGGATTGAGGTTGTGTCCATGCCTGATATATATGGTAGTACTGATGGGACTTTGTTGTTGTTGGGTGACCAGACTCCTTTTTATATAGATAACACTACAGCTCTTGAAAATGCATATAGGATAAATGTCGGTGGGAATGTTATATCTCCCTCAGGAGATACTGGTATGCTTAGGTCTTGGGCTGATGATCAGCCATATATATATGGGGCAGCAATTGGTGTTCCAGAGAGTGCTGATCCAAACATGACGATTAAAGACCCCGTGCCTCCTTATCTTGCACCACGAGATGTATATGCTACTTCTAGATCAATGGGACCGACTGTTTACATCAATTTGAATTACAATTTGACTTGGATTTTCAGTGTAGACTCTGGTTTCAATTATTTGGTTAGGCTCCATTTCTGTGAAGTTTCCAAAAATATAACCGATATTAATCAGAGAGTGTTCACCATCTTCCTCAATAATCAAACTGCTGAAGATCAAGCTGATGTGGTTGCCTGGGCCGGGATGCACAATGGAATTCCTGTGCATAAGGATTATGTGGTGCTTGTTCCTGGTGGGAGCCCTCAGCAGGATCTGTGGCTGGCAATTCATCCAAATACAGATTCAGTTCTGAGGTCCCAATATTATGATGCAATCTTGAATGGAGTTGAGATATTCAAACTTAGCAGAGCTGATAAAAATCTTGCTGGGCCTAATCCCACCCCTCTTCGTCGACCAGATAGAATTGAACCTTATTTTAGACCATCATCAGGTTCTGGCAATTCAAAGAGTCAGAAAGCAATTATAGCTGGGGGTGTAAGTGGTGGAATTTTTGTAGCCCTTGTCGTTGGTTTCTGTGTCTTTGCTGCTGCTCGTCGTCATAGACATGGGAAGGAGGCAAGTACGAGTGATGGACCATCTGGGTGGCTCCCGCTTTCTTTATATGGAAATTCTCACTCAGCTGGTTCAGCCAAGACAAACACAACTGGAAGCTATGCTTCCTCTCTACCTTCAAATCTTTGCCGTCACTTCTCATTTGCAGAGATCAAAGCTGCTACCAACAACTTTGATGAGGCTCTTCTCCTTGGAGTGGGAGGTTTTGGTAAAGTCTACAAGGGAGAAATTGATGGTGCAACAACGAAAGTTGCAATCAAGCGTGGCAATCCGCTTTCTGAGCAGGGTGTACATGAGTTCCAGACTGAAATTGAAATGCTCTCAAAACTTCGGCATCGTCACCTTGTTTCATTGATTGGGTACTGCGAAGAGAACTGTGAGATGATTCTTGTTTATGATTACATGGCTCATGGAACGTTGCGTGAGCATCTGTACAAAACCCAAAAGCCTCCTCTGCCATGGAAGCAAAGACTTGAGATATGCATCGGCGCTGCCCGTGGTTTACACTATCTCCACACTGGTGCCAAACACACTATTATCCACAGAGATGTTAAGACAACTAATATTCTTTTAGATGAGAAATGGGTTGCGAAGGTTTCTGATTTTGGCTTGTCAAAAACAGGTCCTACATTGGATCACACCCATGTCAGCACTGTAGTGAAGGGTAGTTTTGGCTATTTGGATCCAGAGTACTTCAGGCGGCAGCAACTAACTGAAAAATCTGATGTTTACTCTTTTGGAGTTGTGCTGTTTGAGATCATATGTGCTCGACCAGCCTTAAACCCAACGCTGCCAAAGGAGCAAGTGAGCTTGGCAGAATGGGCTGCTCATTGCCACAACAAAGGCATTCTTGATCAGATTGTTGACCCCTACCTGAAGGGGAAGATCGCTCCAGAATGCTTCAGAAAGTTTGCTGAGACTGCAATGAAGTGCGTGTCTGATGTGGGCATTGACAGGCCATCAATGGGTGATGTACTCTGGAACCTAGAGTTTGCTTTGCAGCTACAAGAAAGCGCAGAGGAAAGCGGCAAGGGTATTGGTGGAATTAGTGAAGAGGAGATGCCATTCAACGCTGCCTCCAAGGGGAAGAAAGATCCCGATGCATCCCCTGGTTTTGATGGCAACATAACAGATTCAAGAAGCAGTGGAATGAGCATGAGCATAGGCGGCCGGAGCCTTGCAAGTGAAGACTCAGATGGGTTGACACCAAGTGCTGTGTTCTCTCAGATAATGAACCCGAAAGGTCGTTGAGATCAGAGGGAATGCATTTGCTTTTGCTACATCTACCAAAATCATCAATTTTCAATTTACTATTAAAGTATTAATCATCCAAGTAATTTAATTTCGCAATTCATTTACTCACTCAGTTTCTGTTCCTTTTCTTTTCTCTTTTCACAATGTTATGGCATGTTTTGATCAAATTCATTGTAATGTGTATCTACAATTACTTGAACAAGAAAAAAGAGTGTAAAAATAAGGTATTTGTACTTTTGTATTTGCCATTGGTGATGGTAACACCATTATTTGTTATTGATATCAATCATAGTTGCATTGCTCCACTTCCTTATGTATCTCTTTTTCATTCTCAAGCAGCTTGACAGTACAATAACAGCCATAAGTTTTGATAATTGAAACAAAGGCGAGTGAAGTAGCATAAATTGAGGCACATAACATGTGGGTGGAGTGGGGGCTATGTTGATAGCCAGCTTTTGCTTGCCCTAAAATTATATAAAACCAATATGAAATTTGGTAAGAAGTACATTTTGGTCAGCTGGCAAAACGTGGGGAGGTCTTAGTGGGAGAGCTGTATATATGACTTTGTCTAAAGAAATAGGCCAGCCTCATCTTTTCTCGTTGACTAATTGAAGAGAAATGGTCTCTGATATTATAAATTTGAATTTAAATGTTAACCAAAACATATGTTTAGCTTATTTTTTTAATTATAATACGAAATAAGATATGTTCTTTCATAAAATTATGATAAATTTGTAAAAGTGTGTTAACCTATATAATTCAAACACACATTTTACATCTAATATGAATTTTTTGAAGAAACGACCAACTCCTTAGTTTTTGTGAATGAGAGACATTACATTACACACTGTAAATATATATTTTTTGAATTATAATACAAAATATACATTGAATCAGAATAGAATACATATCCCGTTCAAAAAAAAAAAAGAATAGAATACATATGTCTAGCTTAAAGTAATTGCTTATTTATTGTATTTTTGATGATATTGTTGATTGATTGCTGTTGATTTAATATATGGTCATTATTTAACTTGTATGGTCTAATCAAGTGATTGAGGATTTATTTCTCTTATAATTTGTGATGTACTGTAAAAGGAAGTCATTCGTGATGCCCAAATAGAATGGTCAAAGGCTGAGGCACTTGGGATTTAAGGTTTCGAGTTTAAAACTTGACAACGTCAAGGATAATCCTTGATTTATTTTACAGGACCGTCAATACCAATAACTAACAGTTATAATTCTATAGGGTATTAATAAGCGATACTGTTAAAAAAAAAAGTAAAAGTAAAAGGAAGTCCATAAATGAACAATTATAAAATCTAATATCAAAAACTTAGATATTGAGAATGAGTCCTTGAGTTCCATAAAATATTTTATGTTTGTATTTTGGTGTGGAAGTGTTTTTTTTTCCTTTTTTCATTTTAATATTTTTATCCTTCCATTGGAGTAATTAAATGGTAGATTAAGGTGTTGTTAAGGTGAAGATTTAAAGAATATAGTCAGATTATGCTCTAATTTGACTCTTTTAATATATTTGAGATGCAGATAGCATAGATGACCAATGAATATTTTTTCTTATTTTTACCGATATATTATGTGTTATTTATTTATATTTATAGTATAGTTGTTTTGTCTATGAAAAGATAATATTTTAATGTACTAATTGTTTTTTATTGTATATTTTCCATGATAAAATGAAATTTAATCTTTTCGACCGAAAAAGTCAATGAGTTGATAAAATATGGATCATTACCTAACCACAAAAGCCATACACGTGCCTGCCAGGCTTGGCCATTAGGTCAAGCAAGGCTGGGCATGTACTGGAGGTCTCAAGTTCAATGCTCAGACTCTCCCATTCCTTTAGGTCAAAAAAAAAAAAAACCATACACGTAGTTGTTTTTTTTTTTTAAAAAAAGACATACATTAAGAGGTGCAATAATTGATAGATTAATCAATACAAATTAAATTCAGTTAATTCATTAAGAGTTTTTTACTCCACTGAGTAAAAATAATTGAAAATTTTGGTTCAATTCAATTTTTATTGTTGAAAATATAATTAAATCAAACTTATCGAATTTTTAAATTATTATTAAGCCTTAAAAATATTTATAGCTTGGTGTGGTCAGTTTAATACTAATATTTTAAATTAAACCAATAATATCATTTTTTAAATATTTAAAACTCTTAATTAAATTATTTAAGACTAGAAAATTTAAACGGGTCATTTAAATTTGGCTTAAATAATAGGTTTGGTTTATTTTTTTAAAAATTAATAAATAAATTAAAATGTAAAAATAACGACAATAAGTTTCATAAGTATTATTAAAATAGTGCAAAATTATAAAAGT
>CATIWK010394307.1:0-13863 GCA_949634005.1 Mallotus japonicus
AAGTTCTGCTGCCATTGCTTCTTGCCAACAAGGAAATTTGATAGCTTCCTTATATGTAGTGGGTTCTTTAATACTTGTAATATTATTGATAAAGTGTTTATAAGAAGGAGATAAATTGTTGTAAGAAAGAACTGTAGAAATAGCATGTGGAGATATAAAAGAAGGAAGGTGATAGTCTTGGAAACGAGTTGGTAAGGTTCAGGTTCTATTGGAGCGACGAAGCTCAAGGAAATCAGAAAGTTGAAAGATGGATTGAGGTTCAGGGGAAGTAGAAGAATTATTTTGTAATGAAGAAGAAGAAGAAGAAGAAGAAGAAGAAGTTGAATAAAAAGGAATATTAGGATCCAAATCTGGAAAACTTGCTGGTTGAACCATAGAAGATGTGGTATGATCAATTGGTTCTTGAAAAGGAAATTGGTGTTCAAAGAAAATAACAAGACTCGAAACTAAAAATTATTTTGTTTTCAAATCATAGAGCTTGTAACCTTTTTGATTATCTGGAAATCCAAGGAAAATACATTTATTTGCTCTGGGGTCAAACTTTAAACGGTGTGTGTCAATAGTGGATGCAAAAGACAAACAACCAAAAAACTCTAATGAAATCATAAGAAGGTAGTTTAGAAAAAAAAAAAAAAGCTCATAGGGGGTTTTGTTTTGTATAACTAGTGATGGCAATCTATTTATAAGAAAAACTGCATGTGTAACACATTCTGCCCAAAAAATAATTGGTAAAGATGCTTGAAAGCGTAGTGCTCTAGACACATTCAGAATGTGTTGAAGCGTGCGCTCAACAATGCCATTCTGCTGTGGTGTATAGACACAGGTTGTTTGATGTATTGTACCTAATGACTTGTAAAATTCTGGAATTTTGAATTCAGGACTATTATCTGATCGAAGTATTTTGATAGTAGTGTTAAATTATTTTTGAACAAATGAAAAGGACTTAATCAAAACTCTGGTCTCAGACTTGTGTTTCATAAAGAAAATCCAAGTGTACCTACTTAAATCACCGACTATAGTTAAAAAATATCTGAAACCCTTAAAAGATTTGACATTAACAAGACCCCAGATATCAACATGAATAATGTCAAAACAAGAATCAGTGGAAGAAGTGCTTAGAGGGAAATAAAGTTTCCTTTGTTTTGCAAAATGGCAAACATCACAAGTTGTTTTGTTAGTATTAGAACTGATAATATTTAAATCTCTATTATTCAAAAGCTTAAGTCTAGAAGTGGACAAATGCCCTAACCTGTAATGCCAAAGATCTATTGAAGTACTTTTATTTGCAAAAACTAAGTTACAAGCTGAAAAAAAGTCCGATCTTGAACCAACTGATATAAGCCACCTTTCTTCTTAGCTAACCCAATCATCTTCCAGGTTTGAATATCTTGGATAAACAAGGAATTTTTATGAAGTAAACAAAGGTTAGAAGAATTAGTAATTTTAGATGCTGAGATAAGATTGAAACTAAAGAGAGGAACAAACAAGGCATTAGTTAAAATCAAGGAATCTGTAACTTTAACTGTCCCAATAACAGTACCATTTGGCAAGTGAATAGTGACATTTTGAACATGCTTATAAAATGAAAAGGATTTAAGCGAATTTGAAATGTGATACGTCGCTCCACTATCCACAACCCAGGTTTTTTTATCTTCTAAGCAAGAAAAATAAGATATATGTGTTGAATTATAAAAGCAACAATGATGGCTCTTACCATAGATTGAGGCATTATGGGTACTGTTTATGGTTTTAACAGATGCCACTCCAGATGTATTAGTTGTGTCAGCTGTATTAGATTCTTGAATCAAAGCCAAAATTTTGCTGCACTGCTCTTTAGTGAATAGGAAAGAATCATAACTCCTATTACTAGTATTGACATTAAAACCAAAGCTGCCCTTATTCCCAAAGGAATTTGTGACATTAGTATATGCAATAAAGCTAGGAAAAGTATCATCACGAGCTGACTCAACTTGATTAATATGGCTTGAACTCATCTGTCTATATCTTGGTACATACCCTGGTGGGTATCCGTGTTTTTTGTAACACTTGTCAACAGTGTGACCTGGTGAGTTACAATAAGAGCATATCGGCTTCTTGTTAGGCAAGTTTCATCGCCTTTGTGCCAAAGAAGATGAATTGTTACTACCTTTAGCAAGAAAGGCAAATGAATCATAACCAGCAGTACAATCTGAATTAACTTTTGCCATGAAAATACTTGACTCTGAACTTGTCACAACTCCACTGAATTGTCTTTCATTTTGTAAAACCAATGAGAAAACTTTATTAATAGATGGCAGTGGATCCATAAGCATAATTTGTAACCGCACTGTTGGTGTGGTCACAAAATTCTCATTCAAGCCTTTTAGAAACCTTATCACATAATCATTAGCTTGATAGTTACGCCGAATCATTAAAGCTCCACAATCACATTTTGGATCACAAGAACAATTAGGCATAGTGATGCGGAGAAGATTGCATTTGAGTTTTATGATGGTTTTGATAGGCGAAAGCACGCATTGGTTGGTTTAAAAGCTCTAACTTTCAGGCCCAAATTTAGTCGTTTAAGGCCTCAAAATTAGTTTTAAATTTTTATGTTTATTTTATTTGGATTTTTCAGTTTTTGTACCCTTTTGTTTAGGGTTTTTATTTGCAGCACTATTTATTTGTCTTTTTGGATGTTTGTGAGCAGTTTTTGATGATTTGAATAGAAAATCTATTGTTTTCCCAATTTTTGGCATTCTCATTTGGAAAATCAACTATTGTTGATGCTTATTCCCTGGGTATTCTCAGACTAAACATGTTAATAGAAGGTTGTAGACGGCATTCGTGTAAGAATCAACGTCCTCAACAGTTATCCCTTTAATTTTATAGCTTCCGCTACGTCAGTTGGCATCAGAGCCGACGTTCATTCCTTGGATATTTTTTTTTATTATTTTTTTTAAAAAATAGCACCCAGAAGAAAACAACGAATTGAAGAAGTTTATAAGCGTAAGATGGAGCAATGAATCAATCAGAGGTTGGATGAGTGATTTGAGCAGATGATGGCACAGATGACCCAGAGGATGGCCGAGCTTATAGCCAATCAGAACAGAGGCAATCCATCCTCCGAAACAACAGTAATCCCATTAATGATCCTGATGAAGAGAGCAGTAGTGAAGATGAGGATGAGGAATATGAGGAGGAGGTTCCTCATAGATGTCAGAGAACAGTCGCAGAAGAAGAGGATTCTAGGTGCTGGGAGATTGGAATGCTCACTGAAAATTTAAAATTTTATGGCAGTTTATAGCTAGAGGAGTTTCTTGATTGATCGGCTATAGTTGAGGAGATCTTTTAATTTAAAGGCGTACTAGAGAACAAAAGTGCGCCTTTGGTAGCAACCAGACTGCGTGGTCGGGCGACAGCGTGGTGGCAGCAATTAAAATTAACTCGCATTAGGCTGGGTAAGAGTAAAATTGTAGTCTTGGAGAAGATGAAGAAGCATATACGTGGTACATTCCTGCCATATAATTTTCAAAGATTAATGTATCAACGATTGCATAATTTAAAACAGGGAATAAGGTCAATGGATGATTATACCACTGAATTTTACCAGTTAATTGCCATAAACGAAATACAAGAAACAGAGGACCAGTTGGTGTTGTGGTATATTGGGGGTTTAAAAGTACAGATCCAGGGTACATTGAATATGTTTGATCCTATCACTGTTTCAGCTGCTCATCAGAGGGCTTTGATGGTAGAAAAACAGTCGCGATGTGCTGTTGACACTGTTAATGTGGGTAGTGGTGCTGGCAGTAGTAGTAATGGCCCTGGCGTGAACAAGTCAATCAGCAATGGTCCTGGCCAATTTAATCGAGCTGGTGGCAACAGTGGTATGAAGTGTTTTGGTTGTGGTGAAATTGGACACAAGCAGTCTGAGTGTAAAAAGACTGCTGGAAAAAAAGCTTTGTTTGTTGACAGATGGTTATGATGATACCGGGCTAGAGATTGAAGGTGAACCAGTATACGATGAGGAGCCAGTCAATGAAGTGTATTTAGAAGGGGATATGGGCACTGTATTGGTGGTTCGACATTCTTATTTGACAACGAAAGCTACATAGGAGGATGATTGGCTGAGAAACAATATTTTCTAGTCCACTTGCACCATTAAGGACAAGGTATGTCGTTTTGTAATTGATGGTGGTAGTTGTGAAAACATAGTTTCTGTTGAGGTTGTCCAGAAATTAAATATTCAGACTGAAAAACATCCTAAACCATATAAACTAGCTTGGCTTAAAAAGGGTAATCAAGTAGCTGTGTCTAAGCGGGCTTTAGTTCCATTTTCGATAGGTCTGAAATATAAGGATGTTGTTTGGTGTGATGTAGTATGTATGGATGGATTTTACTTGCTGTTAGGTAGGCCTTAGCAGTATGATAGAGCTAGAACGCATGATGGGCGAACTAATACTTACAATTTTCTGTTTGATGGAATTAAAATTGTGTTACTGCCTAGTAGACAGGTGTTGGAGAAATCTAAACTTGCAAGTGATGCTGCTGCCCTATTGTCCTTGGCTCAATTTGATGAGAAGTTGCAAGAGTCAGAAGTAGAGTACATGCTGTTGGGGAAGGAGGTGACTGAATCTAGTGCTATTGCAAATATGTTCATGGCAAAGCAACAGATTTTTCTACTGGTTTGCAGGCTGTCCACAAAACTGTCTATAATAACCTGTCTACCTCCAACTCTAAATACAAGCAGGCTGCAGATTAGAAAAGGAGACATTTGGAGTTTGATGTTGGTGATTTTGTGTGGGCAGTATTAACAAAAGATCATTTTCCAGCTGGGAAGTATAGTGAGCTATCTACTAAGAAGATTAGACATGTGGAGATTATTGAGAAAATCAACCCTAATACGTATCGACTCAAGCTGCCTAGCCACATTCGTACGACTGACATCTTTAATGTCAAGCATCTGTTTCCTTTTTCTGGTGACTCTTCTGATGATGATGTAGTGTCAAATTCGAGGGTAAATTTCCTCTACACTAGAGGGAATGATGCAGAGCATATTGCATTGGAGTTTTATGATGGTTTTGATAGGTGAAAGCGCGCACCAGTTGGTTTAAAGGCTCTAACTTTCAGGCCCAAATTTAGTCATTTAAGGCCTCAAAATTAGTTTTAAATTTTTATGTTTATTTTATTTGGATTTTTCAGTCTTTTTACCCTTTTGTTTAAGGTTTTTGTTTGCAGCACTATTTATTTGTCTTTTTGGATGTTTGTGAGCAGTTTTTTATAATTTGAATAGAATTTCTATTGTTTTCCCAATTTTCGGCATTCTCATTTGGAGAATCAACGATTGTTTATGCCTATTCCCTAGGTATTCTCAGACTAAACAGGTTAATAGAAGGTTGTAAACGACATTCGCGTGTGAATCAATGTCCTCAACAGTTATCCCTTTAATTTTATAGCTTCCGCTACGTCATATAGGCTTGAGATTGACCAATTCATCCCACAATATCTTTAGTTGGGTGAAATAGTCAATGACATTCAATGTGTTTTGATGAAAACTGTAGATCTCAGTTTGTAAATCAACAATGCGAAAAGAATCACCTTGTGAAAAATGCTCCTTTAGATCATTCCAGACTTCTAAAGCATTGTCAAGCCATGCAATGCTCTGTGCTATTGAAGGAGATACTGCTCGATGTATCCAAGAATTAACCATGGTATTGCAACGTTCCCATGCTGCAAAATGTTGATAATCTCTGCTTGGAATAAGAATTGAACCATCTACGAATTTTAACTTGTTTTTTGAAAGCAAAGCCATCCTCATAGCTCTGCACCATGTGTGGTAATTTCCTCCAGTGAGAAGATTGGTAACAAAGACCAAAGAAGGATTTTCACTTGGATGAAGGTAATACGGACTAGCTGGATCTTCAGCTACTCTTGCCATGACTGAATCGAAGAGAGAAAATGAAGACTAAGATAAAAAAGGAAACAATAAACTTCTGTTTGTTTCTCGAGAAAGTAGTAGAGAAAAATATTCAAAGCTCTGATACTATAATATGATTGTAACTTTATTTTTTCATTATGAAAGATGTACTGAATAGCTAGTTTTTATATTTCTCCCATCTAAGCAGTTACAAAAATACAACAAATTTTACAACTTGTTATGCAAGTTGCAAAACCAAATATACAATATGTTAAGCAAGTTGTTATATAACTTGCAAACAATTACAACGGCTGGCAAAAGTAGTTACAACTATTCTAACTAATTCAATTACAAGTATTAGATACAAAATTCAGATTCAAAATTTTAAGAGAATTCAAAACTTCTTGCAATTTATACCAACTAATATTGATTCTTTTTTATTTTTTAACACTCACACTTTAATTCAAAGATATAAATCATAATTAATGGATAATTAGCTTAATTAATCGAATATTTCTTAATTGGCAAAAAGCCATCTCCACACTGGGGGCTATAACTTAATTATTGGTTCAATCCATGATTATAGTAAATGAGGAATACTGATGTACGTAGTAGTGATGTAATGGTAATGGAGAAGTCTTAAAAACAAAAAAAACAAAAAGAAACAAAAAACAAAAAACTTATGCAACAAGAACTCGGAAAGAAGGGGACATATACCAGATTTTGTTTTAAAGAAATGACCTCTTCATGGCTAATCGTGGATGTTGCTGGGTAGATAGATAGTAGCCCACATTGCTAAGTTGCTTATATGAATCATTGCACTAGAAATATTTGTTACATAGGCTTCAATTGGCATGGGAGTTTGATGATTAAGTGGTATGAATGCAGTTTCTTCCAGGAAGGTGACATTCAATTTGTTGCTAATTGCTAAGTTGGGTTAAATGCAATAGTGGTCATCAAACTTTACACTTATCACAATTTGGGTACTAAATTTTAATTTTTTTTTTTTTGTCATCAAATTTTGATTTTGTTTCAAAACAGCTACTGTCAAAAATTTTTAGTCCACTAAATTTCTCTTAAAGTTATAACTATTTTAGTCCATCAATCTCTTTATCTTTTCAATTTAGTCCATAAATTATAAAAAGTTTAAAACTTTACTTCTCTTAGACTCTAATACCACTCAGTATGAATCTGCTCTTACTAGATTGAATCATTTTGATTTTAAAATTTTACCTTATTTCCTATAAATGTATAGAAAATATGAACTTATTTGAAAAAAAAAACTTTAATTCTGGATTAAAATAGTAATTATAGATTATTCAGGTACTAAAAAAATTTTTAAGTGACTGATATGAAATTAAATAGAATTTTAGTATCTAAAAAGATACAAATTAAAAATTAGTAACTAAATTGAAATAAAGTTAAACTTCGATATCCTCCGGTGCATTTGACCTTTACTAAGTCAGTCAACTATTGTTTTTCGCTTTATTTTAGGCCAGTAATATGACTCTATAATCCAAAAGTTGCTATCGATAAATTAGTGAAGGAGTAATCTAGAGACGGTAGAGTTTGAATTTTACAATTGTTGAGTTGTAAAATTAACCTAATTTAACAGAGTAGAATCATCCCATATTGACTTCACTATTAATTAATTCAAAAAGAAGTAGCTACAATTAATAAAATGATATGTTGGAAAAAAAAAATTCCGTCTTCATAAATAATCACGTTAGTCTTTGAATTTATTTTTCAGATTAATATTTTGACATTCAAGAACGAATTATAGTTCATTTGAAGTGTTTTTTTTTTTGGAAGTATTAGTAAACATTAATTTACTTAATTTATTAATATTGAGTTTGAGTAAACATTAATTTACTTAATTATTTATTATTTTTAGTTTGAGTAAAAATAAAATGTTTTACTAATTTTTCTTACATAAATGTAGATTTTAATTTAAAAAATAAAATTTATCTTTCAAAAATCAAAATTAAATAAATTCTTACATTGTACTTATTTTTTACCTACTATTGTAGGTAAAACTACTAAATAAGATGGTGTTATTATGACACTATAAAATTTCTCTAATTTTCGTGATGATAGTAAATGGTAATTAATGAAGATGTCTTTTATATCAAAAAAAAAAAAAACACTTATGCAACAAGAACTTGGAAAAAAATTCATTGGCATGACTTATGAGATTCGATTTATTAGAGTTTGATATGTAAACATAGGTAAATGAAGAATAATGATGTACATAGTAGTGATGTAATGGTAATGGTAATACAGAAGTCTTTTTATCAAAAAAAAAAAAAAAAACCCTTATGCAACAAGAACCTGGAAAAAAATTGAAAAATCTATATATATTATGAAATTAAATGTTATCTTTAAATAAAAATTTCTTAAGTTGTTCTAAAATTTATTAATTTGTTAAAAGAAACGTTTATAGAGAGGGCATAATATTAAAAGGAAAAAAATTAACACATTTTCTATCAGAAAATTAATCATGGAAGAAAATGTTATGCCAAATTTTACAAGTGATAAAAATCGAATCAAGATAGAACTAGAACAGAAGGGTTAATTAGCACAACAAAATTGCTTCATAAGTTGCTTCTGTTATTTAATATATCATCCAAATAAGAAAGAAAATGAATTACATGATTCAAATTCTGCTATTGAAATCGCTTCTATTGTATAGTGTACATTCTAGTATTGCTCATGACGTCATACGACATTCCTATTAATTGTATTAATAAAAAATTAAATGTACATTACATTTGACACTATTTTTCTAATATTTTTAATATTGTGTTTTTTATACTAATGAATTTCATCAATTTAATTTTTTTTTTAAAATAAATTTAAATAACTGTTTGAAATGGCAAACAAATTTGCCGTAGTGTTGGTTATTATGTGCCTTGTTCTTGTTGCTAATGTTCAGCTTTCTCATCAACAGCCAGATGCTGACAAATTCTTGCACGAGTGCATGAAGACATGCTCTGGACTCAGCGCCATCTTTATCGAATGCAACAGAAAGTGCGCGATGGACTGCATTAATAAGCGGGTAATTAAATCACATGCATCCCATTTCTTTAATTTTCTCGAGTTACTCATCATCTGCATGCATGCACAAGCACAATATCTACGTATACATTATTATATATTGTTACGTAAGTCAATTCTTGGACCTCATCTAAAACAGCTTAAAAATTTTTCAACAATGGTTCTCTGAAATATTGCATATTAATTCTCTGATAATCTTTATATAATTAACGTGCGGTGGTGATTATGACTCAGATATACGTGTATATGTGTTTTGTGCAGCCCTGAGCATTCCCCGGTTCGTTCTTGAAGGAGAGCAAGGCACACTTAGGTGGAATATTATCATGTCATCATAATAATAAATGAGTCCTATATATATATAACACTTCTGAAGGAGGACTTCATTTGTATTCTTTCTCATTTATAATAAAATTATATATTTAATCTAGCTACCATTTTTTCTATACATGCATTATTTTATTTTATCTCTATCTTGTATTTCTTTTTATATTTTTATTTTTTAATTATTTTTAGTATATGGTAGCCATAAGGTTGAACTGATTTGAATTGAGGCCAATGTATCTGGTTTCATACAAGATTCAAATTCAAAATTTTAAGAGAATTGAAAACTTCTTGCAATTTATACCAATTAATATTTGTTCTTTTTATTTTTTAATACTTGTACTTTAATTCAAAGATATAAATCATAATTAATGGACAACTAGCTTAATTAATCAATATTTCTTAATTGTCGAAAAGCTATCTCCATACTGGGGGCTGTAACTTAATCATGGGTTCAATCCATGATTATGGTACATGACCAATAATGATGTACGTAGTAGGGATGTAATGGTAATGCAGAAGTCTTTTAACCATCAGTGGTTGGTGTGAGTGGTTCGGCACTCTCATCCCTTAAGTGAGATCGGGGGTTCGGAACCCACTTATGTATAGAATACCCTTATGACCAGCACTTAACCCCTTAGTGGGCCGACCCGATGCGAGAACTAGTTTGAGTGTGGTATGGGTTTAAAGGTGCCTCCCACAATTGGAATCCTCCCATGATATGACGAAACAAACTTATATGAAACAAGAACTTGGCAAAAAAGGGGGAAATATACCAAATTTTGTGTTAAGGAAATTACCTCTTCATGGCTAATCCTGGATGTTGCTGGATAGATAGATAGTGGCCCACATTGCTAAGTTGCTTATATGAAGTATTGCACTAGAAAGACTTGTTATGTAGGCTTCAGTTGGCATGGGACATTCCAGGAAGGTGACATCCAATTTGTTGCTAATTGCTAAGTCAGTCAACTATCGTTTTTCACTTTATTTTAGGCCAGGAATATGACTCTATAATCCAAAAGTTACTATGGATATATTAGTGGAGTAGTCTAGAGATTGTAGAATTTGAATTTTACTATTGTTGGTTTGAACCATCATATTATATAATTTGTTGATATTTAAATTATTTGACTTCACCATTAATTAATTCAAAAAGAAGTTGCTACCATTAATAAAATGATATGCTGAAAAAAAAATTCTGTCTTCATAAATTATCACGTTGGTCTTTGAATTTATTTTTCAGATGCATCTTCTGACATTCAATAACGAATTATACTTCATTTGAAGTTCTTTTTATAAGTATTAGTAAATATAAATTTACTTAATTTATTAATACTGATGGATTGAACTTGTGCTGAAAGCAACTAGTTTTAGTTGTCATATGGCAATGATCTCCTGCTGTATGATTAATTCAACATGTAGTTCTTGGTGGGTTGGGGACTGATATAAATAAGTAAAAATAATGTAAAAATATAATTATAGTAAATTTGTGTGAACTACACCAACAAGAGAAGAAATTACCTACTAGAGTTTTTATTGTTAAAAGAACTTCTTTTAATTCAAGTTATAGTGTATGCAATTGTATCAATTTAAATGTTACAAAATTTTCACTACCCTCCTCGTGGTTTTACCGGAAAATTCTTCTTCATCATTTATCACATTGATCCTTGAATGAAATTTAGGTTAAAATTTTTTATGTTCTAATTTTTTTTAATTTTTTGTTTTGATTACTATTGAGCAAATTAATTACATTTTCCACTCTTACGTTTGATCTAATTTACACTTACCTCTCTCTTGTTTCAAAATCAATTTTTACCTCTTTCTGTTTTTGTTTCATTAACATTTAAGAACTTCCATTAGGTTTAGGCGATTTTTTTTCCGTTAAGTGACGTATAAAAAGATTAAAATGCCCTTCCAAATAATAAAAACTACAAAATACTAATGACATTCACAAGATATTTTAGTACTTTATATTTAATAACATAAAATATATGCATTTTTCATTAAAAAAAATGAATTAAAAAATTATATTTCAAAAAGCAATTGTTTACTTTAGAACCTTCTAACTTAAATCTATAATAAATCTATTGTTAATAACAATCAAGTCTTTAAATCAATTACAATAACCACAAAAAAAAAAATCAAATTAATACAATAAATATTTTTTTGAATATTCTTATCATCTCATGATATATTCCGTATTGTATATAATTTTTTTATAAATATTTTGTGGCAATATTTTAATATCTATGTTGTTAATTGTTTAAAAGGGCATTTTAGTCTTTTTATATGGTATTTAATGGAAAAAAAATGCCTAACTCTAATGGAAGTCCTTAAATGTTAATAGAATACTTGTTTAAATGGGTTAGGCAAATTCAGCCCATTTAGACACAATTTTATTTGTGTTTTAAATGGGTTGACCCGTTTATGACCCGAACCCGAACTTTTCGTTATTTGAAGTAATAAATGTTGATATTATAAACTATGAAAACTTTATACTTCTAATATTTTCCCCCATGACATCCACAAAGGCTTTAATTTGTCCATAAAAAGATCATTAATTAATTTCAAGGACTACCTTTTTTTTTTAATGATCCTGCTCTGCTGGGGGATGATGATATAGTTTGTTACAGCTGAGATATACTGTCAACAAAGGAGTTATTATTAGTTTAAAACCATTTTTCTCTTTGACTGATCCTAAGAATAGAACATTACAGAAAACACAAAAATTAAAACCCATTTTACTGTCTTTAAATGACAATCAACAGGCAATCTTCCATTTCAATTCCTATATATATGTAGATGCTGAACCTGATTGTGGAAAAACAAGGGGTCAACAACATATATATAAATAAAGGGAAGTGCTTCATTTCATATATTAATTAAGAACCAATTAATCATCCAGTGAAAACAAAAAGAAAACAAAGATATATATAAAGAAATGGCAAACAAATTTGCTGTAGTGTTGGTTATTATGTGCCTTGTTCTTGTTGCTAATGTTCAGCTTTCTCATCAACAATCAGATCTTGACAAATGCTTGAGCGCCTGCTTTTCGACATGCTCTGGACTCAGCGGCACCTTTATCGAATGCAACAGAAAGTGCGCGCAGGACTGCCTTGATAAGCAGGTAAAAATCACACATGCATCCCATTTCTATAATTTTGTCCAGTTACTCATCATCTGCACGCATGCACAAGCACAATATCTACGTATACATTATTATATATTGTTACGTAAGTCATTCTTGGGCCTCATCTAAAACAGCTTAAAAATTTTCAACAATGGTTCTCTGAAATATTGCATATTAATTCTCTCATATTCTAATATATAATTAATATGCGATGGTGATTACGACTCAGATATATGTGTGTATGTGTTTTATGCAGCATGGCTGAGCATTCCCCGGTTCGTTCTTGAAGGAGAGCAAGGCACCTTAGGTGGAATATTATCGTGTCATCCTAATAATAAATGAGAATGACATGATATATATATATATATATATATATATATATATATATATATAATAACACTTCTGAAAGAGGACTTCATTTGTATTCATTCTCATTTATAATAAAATTATATATTTAATCTTGCTACAATATTTTTCTCTACGTGCATTATTTTATTTTATCTGTATCTCATATTTCTTTTTGTATTTTTATTACCTGGTAGACATAAGGTTTGACTAATTAGAATTGAGGCTAATGTATATGTTTTCATATAAGATTCAAATTCAAAATTTTAAGAGAATTCAAAACTTGCTGGAATTTATATCAATTAATATTAATTCTTTTTATTTTTTTAATACTTATAGTTTAATTCAAAGATATAAATCATAATTAATGGACAACTAGCTTGATTAATCAATATTTCTTAATTGGCAAAAAACCATCTCCACATTGGGGGCTATTACTTAATCATGAGTTCAATCCATGATTATGGTAAATGACCAATAATGATGTGCGTAGCAGTGATGTAACGGTAATGCAGAAGCCTTTTTTTTTTTTAAAAAAAAAAAAAAAAAAAAAAACCTTATATGAAACAAGAACTTGGAAGAAAAAGGGGAAATTTACCAAATTTTGTGTTAAGGAAATTACCTCTTCATGGCTAATCCTGGATGTTGCTGGATAGATAGATATATTAAAATGCCACCGACTTACTCTCTTTAGATTTCTAGAATTACCTAAAACCATCCAAGCCAAGTTGGACAAATTGGCAAGTTGGCAAGTTGAGCAAGCATCTCCACCGCCATTTATGAAGCCTCTCCACCGCCAATCAAGATGCTTCTTCAAGCCTCCAACACCGACCTTTGCATAACTATAAATAGAATATTAGCCTTATTTGTGTGTGTGTGTGTAGCGTGAGAATTAATAAGAGAGTGCATGGAAAAGAAAAAATGAGTAGTGCGTGAGAGTGTGTGAAGAGTGCTATATGTGAGAATTCATAGAGAGCAAAAAGTGTGTGGTGAGTGTCATGTGAGTTAGTGGATGTGTGTGGGGTACGTGAGTATTATGTCAAGTGGTGAGTGTCTTGAATAGAGAAATAATTATTAAGTGGTTGTGAGATTAATTAATGTGTAAAGTGTG
>CATIWK010394311.1:0-24647 GCA_949634005.1 Mallotus japonicus
TCAAGATTAATCAATAACTATTTTCTTCTCCTTCTTCTCTTTCTTATACTTTTTATTATGGGTTTCTCTTGTGAATTTTTGGGGATTAATAACATTATGTTAGGATAAATTTTATTTTGTTAGGGATTAATAATCCGAACATGATCTAGGCTTTCTATTTAATATACTTATTAGTTTTTGCATATTGTGTTTATTGTTCTTAATGCTTGTTATTGCTTGATCACCAATGACATGATTTTAATTGGAGTTATATATTGAGAGATGGTAATTCTAATGGACCTATAAACACAAGTTTAACTGAACTCAAAACTAGAGATAGATTGAGTTGATTAAATTCCTCTTGAGTTGTGCTTTATAATTCATGATTTTGATGTTTAGGTGTTTGGATTGCAATGAGAGTTGGGTCTTTATTACCTTGATTGATAATTGTGAATTTAAATTAATTGATGCACGAGAGAGATTAATTAATGCTTTAGAAAAACTAGGGATATGTATGGCTAATTGAGTAGTAAATTTGAGTAGCCTAGTAATTGTAAGGTGATTTAATTCCTAGCAATTTTCATAAATATAAATTGTTCTTGATTTTGTTGAATTATTTCTCTATTTTTGAAGTAGATTTCTTGAGTTCAAGCACTTTGATGACAATTTCCATTAATATTTTACTAAGAATTTTAGGGATCATCTGGACGAGCAAAGTTTCAAGCAGTCCATTATTTTTGAAAATATGAAAAATTTCTACTGAAAAAATTAAAGCGTATAATTTATGGTAATAAAATAATAATAATTAACTATAATATAATTAGTGGTCTATAAGTCTATTATATATAATTAATCAAAATATGAATTAACAGTTTTATTTTAATGGTATAACTAATAGTTAATGGATAATCGAAGTAATAATTTATTTATAGTTTATGTCAATAAAATTTAATATTTTTCAAAATGAATATAGTTAAAATTCAATAAATATAATTTTTTTAAAAATAATTAGGACTCTATTTTTTTTCAAAGATGTACTACTTTTTTTTAAAAATAAATAGTAATAATTTTTTTTTTTATTGGAGAAGAAATATCAGTGAAAATGCATTTGATAAGACTTTAATGAGGAATACTTGAAAGTGTCAATCTAATAGAATATTCCATATTCAGATGAAGAAAAAAACTAAGCCACATTAATGCATAAAATATAAATTAAATTTATTTATTTTAATAAAAAAATTAAGATTTATTGATCTAAAACATCCAAACCTTTTCCGCTTGTTTGTAATTTTCAACCACTTTTAAAATTTTGGTAAAAATGTTTAAATTTGACAAACCAGTTGAAATTATAGCTCAAAATTAATTTTGGTCAAAATTGAGTATGAAGGTACTGATGTGGCATCCTAGGTGGCACTATTGATATGGGATCTACTGCCACCTCAACTAAATATTTTCATAAAAAGACCAAATGTTTTTGATTCGTAGTAATTTTGTCCCAAATCTATAATTTGGCACAAATATCTTAATTTTCCTACACATTACATTTTATTATTAAATTTGTAATATTTTGTAGCTAATATTAATACTTGAACTATCAATATTTTTGTAATTTATAAAAATTTAAAAATATACATTATACATTTAACACTAAAATACATTAATTTAATTACTGAATTAGTTCAAAATAAGATAATATTTACATAATTAATAAATATATTAATTCGCATATTTAATTTTAGTAACATTTATGGTTATTAATCATGTGAAATATTTATTTTTTAAATAACTTATTAATACATTGTTGTATTTTAGTAATAAATAAATAATACACATTTAAAATTTTATACTTAAATAATAAATAGTTTAAATATTAAATATAAAATTATGTAAATAATTTATTAATTAGATTAAATATTATTTATTAATTGTGCAAATACATTTTATTTAGAAATAATTTACTAATTAAATTGATGTATTTTAGTGTTAAATAATCAATAATTTAAATAATAATTTAAATATTGTAGTTAACTACTAAAAAAGTACATATTTAATAATAAAATGTAATGTATTTAGAAAAATTAAGATATTTATGCCAAAATTATAAATTTGGGACAAAATTGTTATAAATTGAAATATTTGGTCTTTTTATGTAAATATTTAGTTGATGAGGTAGTAGACCTCATATCAATAGTGCCACTTAAGATGCCATATCAGCACCTCTATATTCAATTTTGACCAAAATCAACTTTGAATTATAATTGCAACTGATTTGTTAAATTTGGATATTTTTATCAAAATTTTAAAAGTGAGCTAAAATCACAAGAAGTCGAAAATGTTTGGATTTTTTAAATCAATAGGGCAAAAATTAAATATAAAGTAGTTAAATTTTAAAAAATAAATATAAAAATAGATATTTTTATTTTTAACATATTTTAAATTGCTAGTATATTACAATTTACTGACAATTTCTAAATTTTATCGCTAATTACCAACATATCTGTCAAGCAAAACGTTTCTAATTAAGGACATTGAAAGATACATTACTAATTTAGCGGTAAATTAATTGATTTATCGGTTACATTCGATAAATAAATGACAAATACTAAATTTTGAATGTATTTCATTCGATAAATAAGGACATTTAATTATTTGTATTTGTTACATTCAATTTTGGATTATTTGTATTCGATAGATGAATGTAAATTATTTGTATAAGGACATTTAATTATTTGTATTTGTTACATTCAATAATTAAATAAGGACATTTGATTATTTGTATTGTTACATTCAATTATTTGTATAATTAAATAAGGAATTAGACATTTAATTATATGTTACTTGAATTAGACATTTAATAATTAAATAAGGACAGTTAATTATTTGTATTTGTTACATTCAGTTTTCGATTATTTCTATTTCATGCGTTTGTTCTCAATTAATTATCGATAAATAAGGACATTTGATTATTTTTATTCGATGAATGTAAATTAATTGACTTATTGGTTACATTCGATAAGTATTTGTCATGTATATGGATGCATGCGTGTGTATATTTCCCTTTTTGGAACCCAATAAGGTTAATTATGACTTCCCAAGATAATTTATTTATTTTTTTTCATCTGATGCACCCGATATCCGATAATTTGTAGGACTTGAGTAATTCGGATTCGACCTGAAAAGGATCTTAAAGGGTTACAAATGTCCACCTCAAGAGTTTCAAAGTAGCTATGTACTCATGGTTCGAACTCGAAACCTGTAGTTAAACTGAAAGAGTCCTACGCCATCTCATCCGCACCCTGTTGAGTATAACTTATTTATTACCTAGTTTGATGAATAGCTAGCTTGCTAGCACAATTAAGTCCATCAACTATTGAATGACAAATTTTAATTATGTGAAATTTCCGAAATTGTAATTTCTATAATTCTATTGTTGAAGTCTACTTCATGGCATTAGTACCATCCAATAAGCTTAGGTCATTCTAGTAATCAAAATTTAAGGAAAAGAAAAAGAATTTTCTTACTTAATCAACACTCTAAAATTCAGCTTAACCAAAAGCCCAAAAAAAAATTAAAAGGAAAAAAAAAAAAGCAAATTAAAACCTAAGGACACAAAGTGACCAAATCTGAACCATCAGCATGTGGAGATAGAATCAATTAGTTTCAAAAATCTTCCTTGTGTTGTACATATGATACTCTTCTCACCTAATCTCTCCATGCTTACTATAAGACTCATGTGCTAGACCCCAACATTCCTCGCACTTTTTGCTTCTTCACTTCTCTTCTATATCCACACCAAACACATAGAGAGAGTAATGGGTAGCTTCCATCGTTCTTCATTTGCTTCAATGGCAGCTCTGGCCTTTAGCCTTTGCATTTTGTCACTACTGCTTAACTTTGCTGCGGCCACAACAAGGCATTACACCTTCAATGTACATGCACTGCTATTAGTACACTACTAAAAGCATTAAAACTTATGTAACATTTAATTTTAAATGTATTTTTTTTCTCTTCCATATTCTAATTAATCTGTTTGCAATATTTGAAGATTGTGAACCAAACCATTTCAAGATTATGCCATACAAGGAGCGTTCTGACTGTAAATGGCAAGTTCCCTGGGCCTCGTTTGGTTGCAAGGGAGGGTGATCGTGTTATCATCAAGGTTGTTAACCATGTTTCAAGCAATGTTACCATCCACTGGTATGAATCTATTAAATTCCTTAATCTCTTGCATTACGGGACAAATATCCTATCACCACGGCCTAATAGTCATGATATATTTGAACATTTTTTTTTTCTTGATGGCGAGGATAGGCATGGGATAAAGCAGATTACGACCGGTTGGGCAGATGGACCTGCTTATGTAACACAATGTCCTATACAAACTGGCCAGGCATACACTTACAACTTCACCATTACTGGGCAAAGAGGAACTCTGTTATGGCATGCTCACATTTCTTGGCTAAGGTCATCACTTTATGGACCCATTATCATTCTCCCAAGACGCAATGAATCTTACCCTTTTGAGAAACCCTACAAGGAAATCCCCATCATCTTTGGTACTTATCGTTCTTTTCATTACTATTGGTCGTAAAAAGCATAAATTTTTAAAGATCTTTTTGATTTGATCGTTTCGCCATGGATTTTGCAATTCCAGGAGAGTGGTTTAACGTAGATCCAGAGGCTGTAATTGCACAGGCTCTTCAGACTGGAGCAGGTCCTAATGTTTCAGATGCATACACCATCAATGGCCTTCCAGGACCATTATACAATTGTTCTTCTAAGGGTGCGTATAATTTCACTCAATTATAATTAGCAATTACAATTGTTGCAACTTTGGCTTGTTACTACTCTTCTATGGGAAAATTATGATTGAAGAATCAAATTCATAGTACAACTAGATATATCCCAATACAGTAGTCAAAGAGCATAGGCACCTATTTGGAACTTGCTAGGTAAGTGGTGGCATATGTTCCAATCAATTTTAGTTTTTCATATATATAATAGTATGTCAAAATTTTAAAATGTTTAATATGAAACCCAATAATTTGTGATTTTCTGTCAAGTTTATTATAATTTAAAAATTAAAATTTTTATTTATTTCAAGTGTATTGCATTCGACGACTAGATTTATAATGTATAAATAAGTGTATCATTTTTATTAATTAAATATAAAATATTTGAAATATATATAAAACTTTGGTAGTAGGTAATATTCTCGTATAATACTAAAACAATTCAACGATTAAAGTATGTATTTTTTTTTTTAACACTTGCAGATACATTCAAGCTGAAGGTAAAGCCAGGAAAGACCTACCTTCTCCGAATAATCAACGCTGCACTCAACGACGAGCTTTTCTTCAGCATTGCCAATCACACTCTGACTGTTGTTGAAGCCGATGCCATCTATACTAAGCCTTTTGACACTGACACACTTCTCATTACTCCAGGTCAAACCACCAACGTTCTCCTTAAAACCAAGCCTATATTCCCTAATGCAACCTATTTAATGGCAGCGAGGCCTTATTTCACGGGCCAAGGAGCAATCGACAATTCCACAACTGCCGGTATCCTTGAATACGAGCACCCATCAAACAGCTTCAAAAATCTAACCTTACAGTTTAAACCAACTCTGCCACAGATCAATGATACAGGTTTTGTTGCAAATTTCAGCAGGAAACTCCGTAGCTTAGCAAATGCCAAATTTCCTGCTAATGTACCAAAAACTGTGGACAGGAAGTTTTTCTTTACAGTAGGCCTTGGAACTAATCCTTGCCCAGCAAACACAACCTGTCAAGGACCTACAAATACAACAAAATTTGCTGCCTCCATTAATAATATATCATTCATCTTGCCCACTGTGTCTCTTCTCCAATCCTATTACTTTGGAAAGTCTAACGGCATTTTCACAGTTGATTTTCCTCAGAACCCACCAATGCCATTTAATTATACTGGTACACCACCAAATAATACCAATGTTAGCAATGGAACACGAACATTGGTGTTACGATTCAATACAAGTGTGGAATTGGTAATGCAGGACACTAGCATTCTTGGTGCAGAAAGCCACCCTCTGCATCTCCATGGATTTAATTTCTTTGTTGTTGGACAAGGTTTTGGCAACTATAATCCCAACAAAGATCCTGCCAATTTTAATTTGGTCGATCCTATAGAGAGAAACACGGTTGGAGTCCCTGCAGGAGGTTGGATTGCCATTCGCTTCCTAGCGGACAATCCAGGTAAATGTTTTAATTACATTTCATTTAATTACATATTTATTTGCGATTGCTTATTAATAGACGTTAAAGTTTATTTTTTTTATTTTTTTTCTAATAAAAATGGTTAGTGTGTTAGAGCGTTAATTTAGAAAGGAAGAAAAATAAGAATTTAATACATGCTTTTCCAAAATTTTCTGTTAAGAGAAGATGTCATTGCACCAAACAAGTGCTGACGTTAATTATTTAATTATAATTTAATTTATTTAAACATTTGATTAGATTATGCTACATTTCATTAGATTTTGTTGGCGTTTGCTAATTTGTTAATAATCCTTGTATATGATTTAATTTATGTAAAATTGTGAATAGGGGTGTGGTTCATGCATTGTCACTTAGATGTTCATACGAGCTGGGGACTAAGGATGGCATGGGTAGTATTGAACGGACCACAACCGAGTCAGAAGCTACAACCACCACCGTCTGATCTTCCAAAGTGTTAAGTTTCGAATTGACCACATTGATGGTCTGGATTTGCGTGTCAATTTTTTTTTTTTTTTTAAAAAAATTGTTCTTGTATATTTGTATCCACTTTTGTTTTTTGTCTTCAATTTTTTTAATTAATAAGGACGAGATAATTAAATTTAAAGGGAAAAACGGCAAAAGGGTTTTATTTGATTATATTTTTCCTTAGAATTGAGTTGGTGGAAGGATGTGTAATGTACTTTGGTTGGTCGAAAGTCAAAGGCAGCTGAGTTGTAAACATCGAATGTGTTAATAAGATTTATTTTAAGATTTTGCTTAATTAACTCTTTTCCTCCCATAATAAACTTCACTATTAATTTGCTTTTAACTAAAGTTGGCTTTGATTAGACTCATCCTGAACCAATTCTAGCTTACACCCACTTGTTAAGCCTTATTTTTTCTAAAATAAATCATTCAAATGTGAAATTCCTGGCTAAAATTGTTTTGAGTCAAAGAGATTCAAATCGCAACACCTAGCACCAGTGGTCTAGTGGTAGAATAGTAGCCTGCCACGGTACAGACCCCGGATCGATTCCCGGCTGGTGCAATGATACTTTTACCTTTTGAAATCTGCTTTAACAAGCTCGAAATCATTTTTCATTTGTCAACAATCTCCAGCCTATAGTAAGCACAAATAAAAGGCCATTTTTTATTTCAACTTCAGTCGTATGGCTCACATACAACACATGCACCAACAAATATTACAATCTCCAGTCTATAGTATGCAGACACAAAAGGCTATTTTTCATTTCAACTTCAGTCTTATGGCTAACGTACAGCATAACATATATGTACCAATTAATATGAAGGTTTTTGATACAAGTGTTCTCTGCTACAACATAAGCGTTGAAAAATACTGCTCAAATTCTTGATCAATAGTTGGTTTTCTGGTGCCTGGTTGAGCATCTGCATTCACAATATCAGTCAATACATGCTGATACTAAATTTATCTCAAGTCATTTACGCGAACATATCTCATACGAAGAACATGAGATGATAAACCACTATAGCAAAGTAGCATAGCAAGCGAAATTACCTTGGTTAACAGTCCATCTTCCAGAAGAGAGGATGTACGTATTTGGATTCACAATGTTGGAATAGAGAATATCATCAAGCTCTTTATCCATATATGGCTCGTTGCTCTCAATACCATGTTCAGAGCACATGTAATGCGAATGGCTACCGAATTCTGCATTCGGCTCTTCAAGATTCTGATAGCAAGGATCATGCTCATTATAATGATGGCAAGGATTATGCTCCTCTCCAACAAAAATTACTCCACCTTTCTCAGCACCTCCTGCTGCTGTTTTTCCATCTAAAGAACATTGAATTTCCTTCAAATTGTTACAGCCCCAGTTAGATGAAGCCGAAGGCCCATTAAAAGGCCATTGCTTTGAAACCTCTGTTTCAAAATTTGGCTCCATGTTTACAGACATGGCAGAATCGGAGTCACCAACACTATTGCTATCCTTTGCTGATTCGGGATCTGATACATCCTCCAAAGCTTGTCTATCTGCATTTTCCTGAATTATGTGCGTGATCAAGTCATCTACTTGTTCGTTTTCCTCCAATATAGAAGGTGGCCTGTAAATTATTCGATGATCCCAGCACTTATGCTTTGAGATAGGCAATACCAACTGCTCAGCCTGTAACTTTCTTTTCTTGTTGAAGTCAAACATGCTCCCATTGAGTGCTTCATCAAGCCGGAAGCTGAAAAGAATAATATAAGAAGATGCCAAAGAACAATGTCTGAGTAGCTAGCTATACTTGCACCAGCAGCACAGATAGAAAATACCACATAAAAATTTTACTTCAAGGCATTGGCATAGCAATACTGTATTCTAATTCAATATTAGTTATAGAGATTAGAGACAAGTAATAAAACCAGAGACCATCAACAAACCCATTGAATCATATATGAAAAGAAACAAAATTTTCCCACGAATAATTAATAAACCAATGCTTCTACTTTCAAAACTTTTTGTGCAGAGGTATAAAGTATCAGCAAAAGAAGCTAGTAACCAGCTAAGTGAACTCAATAAAGCTTTTAAAAAGCAGATGCTATCACATCACACAGGCTTTTAATGATACTCTATACATCTTTCTTTGGTTGGCAAATTAAAGAAAAAACAAAAGACATGTATATACAATTAGAAAAAAAAAAAGGATCTTGTAGCTCATCCCCTATTCATGGAACAAAATTAAATCCAAAAAACAACCAAATTTGAAGCTCATAAAGAGATCAAATTCATAACCAGCTGAAACAAAGATATTGAAATCATAAGACAGTAAATAAAGCTGAAAATCAAATCCAAACCCGTTAATCTCAGATGGGTTTCTGTGATCTTGTTCATCCATTTACTCAGGTCAGGTATGCAGAAGAAGAGATCACTGAAACAAACAAAGACAGCACTTTTTCCCCTCCTATTATTAAATTAACACTGAAAAGGGGATATCACAATTCACTCTTTTCTTTCTTTTATTATCTCTCGATCATCTCTTGTCTGTAACGAACTATTCCCACTTCAATCTTCTGCTCTTTTATGGAGCGTACCTAACCCAAACTAATTATGTGCTGACATCTGGAAATGTGATGCGTTGTTATTGTATCTGAGCGCGTAGATCAGTGGTGTGGATAACTGTACTTTTTCTGCACGTGAAGCCAATGGCGTTGTTCGGCCCCTCATAACTGCCATCATTTTTTTCCAATTTTTTTGGCAAAATGCATTCTACCCTGTGCTTTTAAGTTTTCTCACATTTTACCCTTCTACTAAAATTTCAACACATTACACCCTCTTATTCTCAATTTTTGACACATTATACCATTTCACTCTCAATTTCTGGCGTATTGAGTCCTTATTAAAAAAAGTAATAGTTAAAAAAATTCAAATTAATTCTTATAATTTTACAAATTTTTTAATTTTTATTATTAGCAATTAAGTTCATACAATTACTAAAACAATTCAATTAAACTTATTAGAAATTTTAAAATTATATAATTTTTATATTAAGATGTCAATAACCTATTTCTAATAGATTGTAATAGTAAAATATATATAGTTATAGAAATTATGACATATCTTAATTGTGAATATTTATATAATTAATATAAAAAATATAAAAAATATTTAATAAGAAAAGTACTAGTCAAAATTATATATTTAAATTTCATAACTTGAAAGTCAACTAAAGTATCTTATACAATTACTTTCTTCTTTACGAAATAAAGTACACTTTACTAATAATCATAGCCATATGCTAAATTAATATTTTATTTATTTAAAAAACTCAATTAATAGAATTATTAATTTATTAAATATTGATTGTAAGAGAGATAAATGTATGTAATAATATTTATTTATTTTTATTTGATAAATATTATAAATTTTCACAAGTATTTTATTTATTAAATAACTCATATATTCTTTATTGATTAAAAAATTTATTATATATTAATTTTTGCCTTATTTTTATTATTTATATAAATATTTTATGCATAATTAAAGTCTATCATAATTTTTATAACTATACATATTTCTGCTATTTTAAATCTATTTCTAATAGATGGTTGACATCTTAATTACATAAAAATAAATCTATAATTTTAAATTTTTTAATAAGTTTAGTTGAATTATTTTAATAATTGTATGGAATTAATTGTTAATAATAAAAATTACAAGAACTAAATAGAAAAATTTAAAATTATAAGAACTAATTTAAATATTTTTAATCATTAATTTTGCAATAAGGACTTAAAGTGTCTAAATTAAAAGTGAAATAGTACAATATACTAAAAATTTAATAGAACGATGCAATATGAAAAAAATTAAAAGTGTAGATGTCAAGATGCATTTTGCTTTTATTTTTTTGAAAATAAATTCTTTAAAATTTTTATACCTTCTTAACTCATGGCCTTAACACATGTAGAGACAATGAAGGGTGGTGTAATTAAAAGCGAGGGTGCACATGTATACACAACTCCATTCGGGGGGGGGGGGGGAGAGAGAAAAATATATTTTTCAATTGGAGTTGGAATTTTATTTTGAAAAATTGTGAGCCGATTCAAATTTAAATTTTATTTTAGAACTCGATTTAGAAAAAAACATATTCAAAATCATGTATTAAATTAAACCATTTGAAATTTTATTTTAGAAAATTACAAGCTCAGTTCGAATTCAAATTTTATTTTAGAATTCATCTAATTTGTTTAAACAAGTTAGATTCGAATTCGTTGATGCTCAACTCACAGAATTGTAATTTATTTTATTTTATTTTAGAAAATTCGTTAGAAAATTCCTTAATAAGATCATCAAGATATTCGCAATTTATTCTTTTTATTCTATTTTAATATATTCTTTTATTCTATTTTAATATAAATAAAAAATAAAATAAGAAAAAGCTAATACCCTTGAAACAATTAGTGCAGTCTAATATAAGCATAAAGGATGAGCTTGACAATCTTTAACAATTCTCTGCTAAATGAAATGTGCAATGCCACTTCCAAAACTAGCGTCCTCGGAGTGTTTTCATCAGCTTCTAACACACAAGATCAAAATTTTGCAATTATAGCCACCAAGAAGAGAATATGGAAGACTCCTGTAAATGCACGAAAATGGTGATATAAGAGGACTATACAGACAATCAAAAACCAAAACTGCTTCACAACTTTTGATTTACTGTATGATGTGAAAAAAGATCACAATTCTAAGTTACAGAGGCGATTGGCTTCTTCTTACAGGCTCTCATCATCTCTTCCAAGTACCCTTGTTGGAAAGTAGGTATTCAAAAGAAAATACCCTCTTTGTACACAAAAGTATTGACCGGACACTTCGTTGTTATCGTCAGCTTTACATGATCTACATTATCCCAGAAACTCTCCACAAGAAAAAGAAGTATACATATGAGTAATGTATAATGGAGAAAACTGCTTTCCTATGCCTAATTCTTTCAGAGTCCACACAACTTCTTTGCACCCATTTTACTCTCTTTGTATTTCCTGACTTGCAGCAAATATCTTTTTCTAGACTCTCTCCTTCCACCTTTGAAACATTTTCTTTTTACTCTCAGAACTAATTGAAGTTAAAAAGTATACATGGTAGGAAACATAGCTGGACATAATGATCTCAGCATAGGCATTCATGCACCATGAAACAGCTAAGGTGTTCCCTGTCCCGCTATTGCCAAAGGAATGTACAATGAACCAACCAAGCAAAAAGGAACTTTATTCGGATGTAGATGCAACAGTAAGGTTATCATAGGCAGTCCTAAAGCGAAGACCTGAACCAATGTGTCTTGATGTGGGACATGCCCAGCAAAATATACTTGGACCCAGTACCTGAAACAATCCAATAGAAATCAGTTTAAGAATGCAGAATACAACTTCAGCAACAACTATACTAAATCAGTTTTAAAATTTATAAGACACCTGCCTGCACAGGGCCTTAACCCAGGACAACACACGATAATTATCTGGAACCATGACAAGGAAATTGGCCCTGCTATGGCAGGAGAGGCAACAATGAAATACAGCACGGCATGATGCTCATTGACTGCCAATAGCATCCACGGTATTGCAGTTTTTGACTACTTATGGTCTGTACAATAGAACTCAGAGATGCAATACTAGAACTACTCATGCAATAGTAAATCTTCAAGTTTTCTGGAACTATATACAGAGATAATTATAACACCAACTTAGGTGAATGTTTTGAAACTGAAGTCAACTGCAGACTCCACCATGACAAATTTGTTTAATGAGAGAAGTATAATTATGAAAAGAAAAAAAAAATTCAGACTGGCCAACTTCTAGATTTTTCAGTCTGGATTTGTTACAGGCTCAGTGCTAAGCTAGTAAATGATCAAAATATCTAGAGCAGGCCTGATTAGACTCAATGGGATGTAGGGTGCAGATACGCAGAAGCAACAACCTAAAGGCTAAAAATTTGACTTGCCCATCAAAAGATTAATCAAGTCACCATGGACAAGATGAAGCAGGGCAAATGGCTCAAACATCAATGTAGTGGCAAGTGTTGTGCTGAAGATTAAATTCTTAAATCTTCCAAGATTTCTGCCAATGAATTGTTTATGCTCTACTCAATTAGGAAAGAAAAAGGGGCAGAATAATCTCACCACTGTCAAATTGTCATAAGCTCCTATATCATATGGATGTTTATAGACATTCCCTCCTTTCTCTGCAAGCCACATAGCTCTCACTCCTTCATGATACTGCCAAATACCAAATAACATCATCCATAAAATCAAATATACCATAAGAAAGAAACAGCAAAGCAGAGATAATTAATCAATTTCTAATGACCTCAATGGTTGTCTTATTTTGCAAAATGAGGTAGACATGCCAACCCAAAAGAATTCCAAGAGCCACACTTAGAGGGAATAACAACATCCCGGAAATAACCTGACAATAGTAAATGAAGAAATGAGTGATTAACTATTAAGCACTAGCTAAGGTCATAGAAATGGTTATTGCCACATACATATATGCTTCTGAAAGAGCCACCATTTTGCTGCTCATCCTTTTGAGGTTCAACAGATAGACTACCGATGAGCAAAACCTGAGAATTTTGTTTGAACAATGGATAGAAGAAGAATCGGGACAATGAATTCATGAATGTAGAATTGCTAATCAATAATGGAAAAATCACATGGAAAGATCCAACTCCGCACAAAAAAAAAAAAAAAAGGTACAATAACAAGCCACATGTTCAAACACAATTACAGATGAACATAAATTGCAGCGGAAGGTATTCAAATCATGTTTAGGGAGAAGATAATGACATACCAGGCTATAGATGCACGAAATCACAGCGTACACAACGAACACAAAGAACACCTTATAATTTGCATGGCCAACGCAGTTATTTATCCAAATGCAATGGTGGTCCTTATAGTCAACAGGAAGCACTTCAACATACTAATCCATGATATTTGGAATAAGGCATCAATGAAAGCATAGACCATGCATACCATTCGCAACACACATCTTTTGCAAACACGGCAGTGATGAGCACGAGGGGGTTTGAAATGAGAACACTTCTGACAATAACGCAAATCTCCCCCCTGCGAACATTAGTAAAAATAGAAAACACTTTTATGATGGATTATTGTACACCCACAGAAAGATAGATATGTAGTTGTACTTTAGCCCAAGTTAATAGTTCATTGGAAGAGATCAGTTGAGAACAATGATGACGTGACAAAGGAACAACAATGCAATGGTCTCCATTCATGCTTGCACTTCTTGTCATATTCATGAACAAAACTTTCGAAACAACATAAACCAAAATGATCTACAGACAGAGTACAACCCAACTTTTCTAATTTGTTTACTTTCCAAGTCAGCAATTGAGTTGCGATGCAGAATGCAAAAACTAGTTTATTCAAACATTTAAGATATTTGTCTGTCAAAGAGTTACAAAAAAATACAACATGAAGTTAACTCCAATAACTTGATCACAAAAACTAGCAATCGCACCAAGCCTAAATGACAGATGAAATTATCACACCAACTTAGAATCTCAAATCATAAGTTGACAAATTGACAGCCTTCATATAATGCAAACCTGCCATTAGGATTATCCTGATAAAGGATCAAAAGATCCATAACAGCCAATGTTAATTCTATTTCCGATCATTTAACGAAACATTTCTTCCATTTATAAACCATTTTGCTAATTGTAAGATTACAAGATAACAAAGATTCTACAAACAACCCATTTCAAATCTCAAAAGGATAAACCATCAACCAAACTTATTTATTGGAATCTAATATTTCTCAGATTACTAGCACCCATTTGGCTCCTAACTTAGTAAATTCAAAATCTTGAACAAAAGAATTTCACAATACACTAAAAAAAAGAAAAAAAAAACAAATATACCCATTAATTTCTTTTAGTGCAGATCAACTAAGCTGACCAATATAAACTTAAATCAACATTTCAGAAAAGAGTACAATTTCTTATATTTACTGTACTTTGCGTTTGATCTCATGGACAGGGTTCTCAGCGTCTTCAATATCAGGAGTGTAAATTGATGGGACCCGACCCGGATCCGTGAAGATAGCAAAAGCATAGTTATATACACACATGAAAGCCACGGCGGTGAAAACGGCGGCGTTCATGATTCCAGGAGAGGTCATGAGACCGAACCAACCCTCTATAAAAACAAAAAGCGTTGAGAAGTAAATGTAGATGATTGCTAAAACGACGACGGTTACTGGCAGAGAGAAGCCTCCTGAACCTCGCTTCATTGTTTTCCTGAAAAGAGAATAAGGAGTGAGCGAGCCGTGGGCGGAGGCACCGGCGTGGAAAACGACGGCGTCTCCAAATTTTTTTTTTCCTCTCTTTTTAAATTTTTGTTGACAGGAAATATGAATGTGGAGGTTGTTGACTTGACGGTCCTGTGCATTCTAGACGCTGCCGTTAGTGTGTAATTTTTGTTGGTTTTTGGTTATTGGCACTTTGATACTCAAAAATTCAACTAGATATCATTAAAGTATATAATCTTTAAAACATAATATAAAATTTTCCAACTTCTGAATTTTGGTCACATTATACACCCCAAATCCATATTCGGATCGTTAGTAATTAGTATCAATAACCTATCAGCTTGTGTGCCAACACGTGGCACTATATTGACGACGTCTGTCCTAATTATTAATATTTTTGAAAGGAAATTACTATTACCACCACTTATTCCTTTTTTTTTTTTGAGAATTAAATCCATTCAAGGAGAAAAGGAAGACTAGCACAACTAGCTACAAACAGATCGCAACAAAATTAAGGCTAAAAGACACTAGCAGACGGGCTTGCCAACCAGAGCAAACACTAAACAAAGTAGCAAAAACAAGACAAACGAAAAACAGACAGACCAAGCAAAGAAAAATCAAATCCCTAAAGCATCTTTGATTAACAGTTCATTAAGCTTGGGGTGAGTGTAATAGCAGATAAGGCCATGCTGGAATTGATTGGCATTAGTAACTATCTAGTGAGCTACCTTGTTTGCTTCCCTCTTTACATGAGAGAACTTAGTTCGTAGCGCTTGAAGAGAAGGTAAGCAATTAACCTGAATATCCTCAACCATAGCAGCATACTCCCAGTTACTCTGAACGTCCCCATCATTTATCTTCTCCGCTATAGCCTCTACACTGCCTTTAGCATCAGATTCGATTTCAGCATACTAAATATTATGATTTCTCACAAAATAACACGCTAGCCTTAGCGCTTTCATTTCAGCAACCCCTGCAGAGTCACATTTGATTACCCGTGCTCCAGCAAATTGAATTTCACCCTTTTCATTTTTGCAAACAAATGCAGCCTTGCCTGTTCTTAGGTGAGAGGAGAAACTAGCATCATAATTAAACTTAAAGTAGCCTTGATTAGGCTTTATCCACCTCACAGCAGTTGTTGTGTTATGATTACCTTCTTGCACCGTTTGTTGATTGACATCCATCCACTCTTGCCATTGCTGAGATGCCTTTGATATCATCACTTTCGGATCATACACATTCCCTTTAAAAATTTCTTCATTTTTGTGTGTCCAAATCTGCCAGCATGTAATGGCAGCTAGCTCCAACCAGAAGTCCCATTTATCTTCTTTTAATCGCACCATCATCTCCTTCCACCATCCTGTAAAACTCATCCTTTCTGTGCCTTGAAATTTGAAGTTTAATGGAGACCCAAACCAAACCATCACGGCTTTGGGACACAAAAACAAGGCATGTTCTAAATTTTCTGCCACTTCTCCATAAATTTGGCAATTATTATCTCCTTGGCAACCTCTTAAAAGGAGTTGATCCTTCGTTACTATAGCTTTGCATAAACATCTCCAAATGAAATACTTGACTTTCTCAAGAACTTGTAATTTCCACTTCGAAAGCCATTCTTTCTTTGTACAGCTATTATTAGCTGATTGACCCAAAGAAAGGTTAGATGTAGCCAACTCAGTTTTAAGCACATGATATCCCGACTTAACAAAGTAATTTTCTTTCCGGTCATAATGCCAAACAAGTCTATCCACACCATCTCGTCCCATAATCGGAATCTTCTTTATAACTTCGACTTCTTCTGGTTGAAAGAAATGATTGAGGGCATTAGAATTCCAAGATTTACTTGATTGATCTATCAAAGCTTTAACCAGAAGAAAAGGAGAATTGGAATTATTATTTCTCTGAACCTTGAACCCGGGAAGACTAGGAACCCATTTATCCTCCCAAACATTCACCCTTTGACCCGAAGATATATTCTATCTGCTTCCTTTTGAGATGACTTCTCTCTCTTCAAGCAGGCTCCGCCATAGCCAGTAAGGTCTACTACCCATCCTAGCTTCCAAGAAAGGAACATGAGGGTGGTAAATGCTCTTTAGAATTTTTGAACTGAGCAGAGATGGGTTTGTAAGGATGCGTCAGCTTTGCTTAGCTAACAGGGCCTGGTTAAAGAGATGAAAATCTCGAAATCCCAATCCTCGTTTGAACTTGCTTTCAGTGATTCTCCTCCAAGACACCCAATTAATCTTTCACTTATCTACAGCTTGGGCCCACCAAAAATTCCTCACCATTTGTTCCAATTTCCTGATAACTGAAGACGGGAGCTTGAAAATGGACATGACATAAGTTAGTATAGCTTGCAATACAGCTTTGACCATTATATTTTTCCCTGCAAAAGAAAGTGAGTTTGCCTTCCAATTCTGAGACTTCTGAAGGACTTTAGCACAGATAGCATCACATAGGTTGGTTTTTGATCTCCCTCAAAATACAGGAATCCCTAAATACTTGTTTAAAGCTCTATCTTCCTTGACTCCAAAAATTTCACAGATTTGGCTCCGGATGCAAAATAGGGTATTAGCACTGTATAGGACTCCAGATTTATGATGATTCACCTTCTGGCCTGAAGCTTGACAATATAGCGATAAAAGCTTCTGAATCTCTATGGCCTCCTTTGTGTCTGCAGTACCAAATAAGATGGTGTCATCAGCAAATTGGACATGTGTAAGAGCAGGGCTTCCTCGCTTTATTTTATATCCCATAAGCTTGCCATCTTCTACTTCCTAGATCAACATTCTGGACAAGACATCAGAAATTAAGATGAAAATGTATGGTGAAAATAGATCACCTTGGTGGATACCACGTGATGGGTAAAAGACAGGTTGAGCCTTGCTATTGACGATGATAGCGTAGCTAACTGTTCGGATACACTTCATCACCAGCATAACCCATTTGCTATTAAAACCCAATCTCGTTAGCACTTGCTCTATAAAAAGCCAATCAACCCTGTTATATGCTTTCTCCATGTCTAACTTTAGGGCCATATTGAACTTCCTGCTTCTGTGCTTTATCTTTAGACCATGAAAAGCTTCATGAGTGATACTAACATTATCAACTATGCTTCGATTTGGCACAAAAGCTGATTGGAAAGGAGAGATGATTTTGTCTATCCAATTTCGTAGACGATTTGCCATGAGTTTAGCTATAATCTTGTAAGGAAAGTTACAGCAACTAATGGGTCTAAAATCAGAGAATTTATTTGGATTTTGCACTTTTAGGATAAGAGCAATGTGTGTTCTATTAAGCTCTAGAGGCAGGGAACCTGAATAAAAAAAGGACTTGACCAGCAACACAATGTCACCTTTAACTATCTCCCAGTTGTCCTGAAAAAAAGCACCTGGATAACCATCAGGTCCAGGCGCTTTGAGTTTCCCTAGATGGAAAGCAGCATTCTTAATTTCCACTTCCGAAACTTCAGCCAACAAACAACAGTTCATCTCCTCTGTACCTAGAACCAGGATGCTATGTAACACTCTGGGATCAATACACATTGGTTCAACTCAGTATAAATTTTGGAAAAAATTAGTCGCCTCCTTATAAACAACACCTTCAGTGTTTAACCGTGTACCATCTTCTTTTTTAATTTTAACAATCCTGTTCCTTTATCTTCTTTGAACAGAGGAGATGTGAAAAAAGCGAGAGTTGCGATCTCCTTCCTTCAACCAAGTAATTCGGGAACGTTGCAACCAATACAACTCTTCTTGTTACCATAGATGCATTATCTCTTGTTTGAGTTGTTTTTCCTCCAGTTTTGCTTCCTCAGTCATATCACCTTCATTCAGTTCATTAATTCTAGTCTTCAGAAATTCTATGCGGAGCTTTGGATCTTTGAATTTGCTTTTACTCCACTTCATTAATTCCGTTGCACAAAACGATAGCTTTTCCATTAGATTTCCTTTATTCTTATCCTCCCAAACTTTCTTGATAAGCTGTTGACAATTCATTTCACACTGCCATTTCACTTCATATTTAAAGCTTTTTTTGCTTCTCCTTTGATTTTTCTACAATTGCAAAATCATAGGTCGATGGTCGGAGGCCCCGAAACGTTCATGGACAACAATGGCTTCATAGAAAGCCACTCTCCATTATGGGTTGGCTAACATCTGATCTAATCGTACCATAATCCGGGCACTACCTTATTGTCTATTGTGCCATGTAAAACGAGGACCTTTGAAATCAATCTCCATCAAGTTGCACCTATTTATGAAATCACCGAGTTTCGCAGCCTCCACTCAGTTAAATCTTTTACCTCCTATCTTATCCTTTGGGTCAAAGTATCGGTTAAAATCACCTGCTATCAACCACGGGCATCCATTCTGAGGACTCAGATGACTTACCTCTTCATAGATCATGTCTCTCTCTCTACGATCTGAAGGACCATAGAAACTAGTAAACTTCCAAGTGACTCCATTATCCACCATAATGTCGATGTAGTGTTGTCTCTTCTTAAGGATCATGACCCTCCACTCAGACTTCCACCAGATCGCTAGACCTCCAGACTTTCTAGCGGGATTCACATACTAGCCAGAGTCGAACTTATTTCTGAGGCGAAGATTTTCCATCTTGTGTTCGCCTTGTTTTGTTTCATAGAGAAAAACCATTTGGGGATTATGACGCTTAATAAGGTCTCAGAGGAATTTTTCTGTGATGGGATTGCCGACCCCTTGGCAGTTCCACACGAGAATATTCATGGGTAGATTGCGAGGAACTTAGATCTGTAAAAAATGAAACCAAACCAGTAGAGCAACTCTACCACAGGATGTCGAACCACAAGGAGATTCAACACCAAGTGGAGAAGACGGAGCGAGATCTACTGAAACAGTATTCAACAACACCGAAGTGACAAGGAAACCGCCGGAGACGGCACTATAAACTGTAGAATCTACAGTACACAGACGCTTCTATGAAGAAGACTAGATATTTTTTTCAGTGCACTACTTTTGAACCCCTTACCACTTATTCCTTCTAATCTCCAAGAACTATTACAATTAATTACTCCACCAATTACTTTAATGCCATATATTTCATTTATTCTCTCATCTCTTTCAATTTTTTAAAATTATTTTTTTCTTTTCAACTTTCTTGTAATTTCTTTCACTTTCTCACCATCCAAACACTCACATTTAAAGACAAAATAATTTTAAATATTAAATAAGTATTCATTTTCTAATTATTTTTTTTATAATTTTATAATTCTTTATTTTTCATTTTTAATATTTTCTATCAATTTCTGTATTTTCAACATTTAAATATAGAATATATAAAAAAATCCAAATGCAAATTAAAAAATTAGAATTAAAAACTAAAAGGCAAAACTAATATTCAGACTCCTAAATTCTTACTTTTCTTAGCTTTAGACCCCTCAAATTTCATTTTGCATATCTAGACCCTTATACTTTACGAGTTGAAAATTCTAAATTTTTCTATCAATTTTTTAACACAAATTATTTCATTTTGATACCTAGAATTTTATATTTTTAACATTCATATTATTTTTTTTCACCTTTTTAACATTTATATCACTTTTAAAAATTTTTCATCAAAAAAATAAATTTACTTATTTTAATTTTTAATATTAAAATTAAAATATAAATATAAGTTTTTATCTAAAATGTTGATCTAAAATATAAGTTTTAACATTTATATCACTTTTGAAAATTCTAAATCTTTCTATCAATTTTTTAACACAAATTATTTCCTTTTGATACCTAAAATTTTACATTTTTAACATTCATGTTATTTTTTTTCACCTTTTTAACATTTATATCACTTTTAAAAATTTTTCATCAAAAAAATAAATTTACTTATTTTAATTTTTAATATTGAAATTAAAATATAAATATAAGTTTTTATCTAAAATGTTGGAGCCCTA
The DNA here is from genome assembly GCA_949634005.1 of Mallotus japonicus. Taxonomy (NCBI): domain Eukaryota; kingdom Viridiplantae; phylum Streptophyta; class Magnoliopsida; order Malpighiales; family Euphorbiaceae; genus Mallotus; species Mallotus japonicus. Next base: position 20,927 of record CATIWK010394311.1, read on the forward strand.
GGGGGATGAATAGGGCTAATTAAAAATTTAGAGGAATGATAGAAAATTAAAGAGAAAATAAGAGGTGATTTAGAAAGAATGAATATGAATAAGAAGGAAAATTGACATAGGCAATTTAAGGAGTTCGGATTATAACAAATCCTACGTCTCCACTTAACTTATCCCCAAGTTAGAATTTTCTAACCCACTCCAATCTTATTAACCAAGATTATTACAAGTGTTTTTCAAGACTCAACACTAAACCTTTACACAATGAGTTTTCTAGGCTCACTCACAAAGCTTTACAAGTGTTTTTCTTTAAGCTCACACCAAACCTATTCCCAAGTGTTTTCAAGGTTCACACTTAAACCTTTCCACAAGTGTTTTCAAGGCTAAGACACAATCTCTTACAATTAAGGTGTTTTTACAAGGCTAAACACAAACCCAAGTTGATTGATCCTTACTACCCCTTTTCTTTACCCCAAGAAATTGTAGAAGAGAGAATTATATCAACTAAGCACACATTCGACTCTCACTAGATGGGCAAATACAAACTCATCAAGAGTTTTTTTACAAACAAAAGAGTATTGAAAGAAAATTTGTGAAAGAAAAATTGTGAAAGAAACAATATAGCTCAATAAATTTTATATAATAATTTTGTTCCTCAAACTCTCTAACTTTTCAAGAGATGTCTTGAGCTTGTATTTATAGTGGAGGGTACAAAATATGGGTGTTGGAGCTTTGATTTTCGTCCCCAACACTTCTCCATTTTCATTTAATGTTTTTTTTTTACTTTTTGCAGGAATTTTGATGCTCACGATCGTGAGGGTCAATTATATAGCCATTGGAGCTGTGAACTAGCTATTATAAAAGCTGCCAAAAGGCTCATGATCGTGACCATGCTCCTTACAACCATAAGGGCAGATCGTGAGTGGTGCAGAGCTCTTCACACTCAGCTTTGCATCCAATACGTGCCCACGATAATCCTCACGATCGTGAGGGGATTGTGAGGGTAAATTCAACCTTTAAAAGGCCTTGTTTGGACTTCAATTCAAGGCCTATTGATTGCACCTACCTTATAAACATACTTAAATATAAAAGTTAGCAATTAAAATTGATTGTTAAAGTCAAAACCAAGATTGATTATGACTTTAATCATGAAAAGGGTCAACAATCTCTCCCTTTTTGACTTTGACAATCAATTTTTGAATGATAATTAAATAACATTAAGTGTATGTGTGTGCTTTTTTTCACTACACTCCCCCTTAATCATATATCAAAGGTTTTGAAAATTTCTTCCCCTCAATATATGCAAGGGTGAGTTAAATATATAAAATATCATTCAAACATATCAAATATTTAGATTTACCCCTTTTGGTATACTAGTTATGGTCATTATCATTCAAAATGTCAAATTTCTCTTCCCCTTGTCTAAGTGAAAAAGGGAGGAAACAAAAATGTAAAATGAAATATAAGAAGGTAAGTCAAATAAGATGAATGAAAAATAAATGAACCATGTGAATGGAAATGATACCAAAGGATGCCCAATGATAAGTCAAATGAGAAATCAATCATAAAAAGTGAAGCATATGACAAGTATATGTCAAAGACTTAGCAATAGCAATCATGCGTGTTAACATATAGTCCAAAGAGTGCTTTAAAGAATAAGGCATATAAAAAATTGATACAAATTGAAAAGCACAACAAAATAATGCAATTTTCGAAAAATGGTCAATTTGTCTTTAGATATTTAATGTGTGCATGTTTATTGATAAACTAAATGATTTAATTTTATCAATTTATCAACAATTAGCATATGAAAAAACTTCAACCATTCCTACACAACATGAGATTAAACACTTTTAGCACCCAAGCCTTAATTGGTCTTGGTTTGTTTGTCTCAAAATAGTCTTTAGGTAGGAGATTAAAATGAAGTTTTCTATGTTGAAGTCATTACTAATAATGATTGAAATATATTTTTAGTTTTTCTTTAAATTCGTTTACTATAAAAAATAATGGTTTATATTTATAATGAATTACAACCATTGAAATTTTTAATAAGAGGAACATTATAAATACTATACCTCATAGTTTGTAAAATGTGTGGAAAAGAGAATAAAAAACATTAATTTGTAAAAGAAGAAACTTCCATTCTTCTTAGTTTTATTTGTTTGGATTGTAACCTATTTAGTTGTATACTTTTCTCTATTGCATTTAAAAAGTGAGTTTAGAATTTGTAAATTCTAACTCGCCAATATTTTCATGTGCTAATAATTATTTTTATTATTAATTTTTAATCTACTCTAACTCGACAAGTGGTATCAGAGCCTACTCGGTTGAGGGTTTAGCTATCGACATTTTACATACAAAAGCAGTTGTACAGGGGAGATTTTGCACGTACACAGTTTAGAATTGTGAAGCTCATTGGTTCGGAACCACGCTTGCTTGGTGAAATGGGAGGCTGCTAAATCCAAGTCACTATGGTGGAATCGGGTAATATCGGTGTTATTAAAAAATTAAATAATAATAATTATAACATGTTGAGGACTTGCATGGAGTCATACTTGTAAGGTCAAGACCTCTGGGAGTTTGTTGCTGGGACTAAGACTACATCACCATCACCAGATGATGATGCTGGCAATCTCAAAAAATGGAGAATTAAAGCTAGGAAAGCCATGTTCTCCATTAGAACAACTGTTGAAGAGGAGATGATGCGGCATATCAGAGATGCTACCATACCAAAGGAAGCTTAGGATTCTCTTGCTCTGCGGTTATCAAAGAAGAACGGTGCTAGACTTTAACTGTTGGAAATGAACTAATGTCTATCTTATAAAAGGATATGATAATTAGTTACTATTTTACCAAGGTGAAGTCCTTATACCGAGAAATTGCTGAGTTAGATGAGGCATCCAAAATAGCCAGTAATAGGATGAGGAGAATCATAATTCATGGACTATAACCTCAGTACCATAATTTCATAGCCGCAGTTCAAGGTTGGCCCACACAACCCTCTATTAAAGAGTCAGAGAATTTGTTGGCAAGTCAAGAAACTCTAGCAAAACAAATGGCTGGAGTCCCCTTGAATACTGAAGAGGTGGTGTTCTTCATTAATAAGAAGAAAAATCAACCGCATGGTAGGAATGGAGGAAAGACATGAGGCAATGTCCAATTGGAGTGGGCTCAACAGAATCAGTAACACAACATTCAGCAGTTTAAAAATTCTATACGTCAGAATGGTGAGTGTTTTAACTGTGGCAAAAAAGGACACTACGCTAGAGATTGTTGGTCTAAGAAGAGGACTGTTTAAAGAAATATTTGGTGTGATCCACAACATTCACAATTAAATCTACAACATAAGATAAAAATAAATTAAAGTGCACATGCAAATAAGTGGGGGGGATGACAAAGGAATTACAACCTTTTAATCATGCAAGCAATAAAATAAAATAAAATAAAACACACATAAAGAAAGGAGGGAGGAGAATGGAGTTACACCCCTTTTCACACATAAAATAAAATGACTAGATTGATCAATCTAACTTAATTGGCACTTATTACACCCTGAAAAAGAATTAAATTAGCCACACACTAAAAAACCTATAAGAAAATAAAGAAGTTAGTTCGGAGAATAATAATAACAATTAACTAAGAACATGAATTAAACACAAGACATAGAAAAATAAAAATAAAAATTTGGAAATTAAAAATCATAAATTTAGAATAGAAATCCTTAAAAAACAAA
>CATIWK010394321.1:0-16912 GCA_949634005.1 Mallotus japonicus
TTTAGTTTTCAGTCATATAAATTAAATTTAAAAACAATAAATGAAAAGTAAATTCAATTATATAGCATATCAAATTTTTAATAATAAATATAAATTTAATTAATAGTATAAATTTACATATAATATAAATTTATGAATTCCTGTTTTAGACCGTATGGTATCGATTAGTTCCGAAAGAACCGAATCTCCGTACCGAACCGTTCCGAAAAATAGTATGGTACTGGTATGGAGATTTTTTAATTTGGTACTGGTACTGGAGATTTGATTTTTGAAATCCCCGAAATTTGATATGGTTCTGGAGATTTTAAATCCCCAGATTTTCCCGTACTGTGTACACCCCTATAACAAACTGGGCATGATTAACATCTATGCTCCAGCTTGAGGAAGAGTGTTACAGACTGTATGTATGAATTATAGGCTGTATGACATAGCCTCATACTGACATACTGAATTCAGTCAGTATGGTAGATAGAATGGCAGAGAAGTAGGTAGAATGACAATGACTTATGGGGATTATTGTCTTCTAAGCTTGTATATATATACCTATACATTGAATGAAAATACAAGAAGATATTCAGCTTTTATTACTCTGTTTTTCATCCCTAAAGATTAATCACCTAAAGTTTAGGGGTGAAACTATGCATTCGGTCAAATCAGAATTGTATCATATTTCTGGAAGTTACTTGTCATTCAGCACCTGAACAAATAGCTAAGCAGCTAACTTAAAATTCAAAGAAAATAAAAAAAGAAAACGTTCTAACTTAGCCATTGAATAAAATTCCTATGAACCGTGAATGATCTATGCAAGAGATGGTCACCAAAGTTCAGAACCAAAAGCAGAGAAGCGCTGTTGGAGTTCAAGTAGTATTCTTAATCTTTTGTTGACTGTTGATGATATAAAGTTCAAAAACTGCAATAGCAATTAATAACTTGGAGCGTGCAGCTGTATCTACATGTGTTTCCATTTAGACTATGGCATATCCTGATCTTTAAGGAAACATACTTAGGACACCTGAAATTTTATAAGAAAAACATACATAAGATAAGAACAAAGGATATTAACCCGGCAGGAGAAAAAACAAATGCAACAAAAGAATAAATAAGTCTTATGATGTTTCAGGGAAGAATCATCAAACGAAGAAACATCAGACAATTATCAACGCAAGCAACTACAACAGATGATGCTTTCAAAAATTTGTAATCGCAGTTTGGCATAAATGCTATTTGTAACACTAGGCATAAGATTCTTTCTCAAAGATGGTCATGTTTGAGATTATGCAAACTACTATTGACTAAATTTCTGAGCCAAATGTAAAAAGCAAATTCATTCAAACATATTATACGCATCTTCAGTGATAGATTTACAATCCTGTAACTAGCCATACTCTAGCTATAATGCACGTCTGGATTCTTCCATTGTACATCCATAAGCGTGGTTGTAGTTGTAATTAGAAATAGCTTTAAGTGTAGAAAATCTAAAGATGCATTTTATTGCAACGCTTTCTGCTTGTTGGTTCCCTTATTTTATTTAATTTACTCTGTAATGAGGATGTCAAGGCCATAATAGATCACACATGATTTCATCCAAATTTATTGTCCTCAATATTCAAAAATTTCTTTATAACTATCTACTTGGTCAATTTGGTAACCATGAATTTAGACTTCCAACAAACAAGATGCATCTACCAATTTGCCAGCACTACCCTGCTCACTATATATTATTGATATATTTCCAGAATCACAGAGCTAAATCCATGGCAATAATGGTGGCATTTCCATAATCTTAGGTTGTATATGGAGTAGTTATGTAGAGGGGTACCATGACATACCAACCTAGGCACATTACACGCATTCTAAACTTAATGTCCAAAATCAATGTGTAATAGAAACTACAGGTTATGAATCAGGCAAAAGTATCATTCTCAACAAAAGAAAATCAGCAATCATATACATAAGGATCTCTTATAGGTAAGTTAGCAAATAAATGAAACAGAACTTGTAGGAAATTCAGCAAGATCCAATGGTAACTGGTAAGTGTTTACCTTTAATAACACCATACATTTTACTCATTGTCGCAACGCTCCAAAGCCATATGGTGGCCACACCTATTGACAAAAGAGAAACAAAAATGATTCACATCTTTTATCATGAATCAATAGCAATGTTAAAAGAAAATGAATTCAAAAGAGACAACATAAACTTTTTGGGCATAACAGCTAACATGAGAACCATCAATTGTTATATAAACAATAACATAAAAACTCATCATACCATGATCAGAATGCACAAAAATTGTTTGCAGATTATTAATAACACAAGTTCACTTGATTCTGATGATACCAGTTATTTTCCCCATGTGATTGGTGAGATTTGAACACACAAGTTAAATAAAACCAATAATTACCAAAGCTCAATGCACATATGCTAATTATTCAGAACATCATTTTTGGACAAAGAAATAACCTAGGATACGCAGTTGTCCACTCAGGATCACCTATCTTCCAAATTATGGATCATAATTTTTCAGTAACATAAGAGCTTCAAAGTCCCTCTGAATCCACAAAACTTTGATAATTTATAAATTCACAATTTTTTTTACTTTTGAATTTTAAGCCTTAGGATTTAGTTTATGCATTAATAACAATTGGGTCCCTGTCACTCAGCTTCAAAATGAATTTACTCATGGCCACCAAAGTTCAGTTTTTTACACTAGAACACCTAAGTTATACATTAATAACAATTGGGTCACCCTAATTGGATTCCAGCCACTCTCAAATTTGGGGTAAATTTTTTAACATAAATTGCTATGAATTTTACCACATCTTATTTTCTCTCCTCCAACTCAGGTAAACACTTAACCTCTTTCCCTCAACAAATCTAATACCTTAGACCATAAATGCCACAAAATTCAAGATAAATGAATGCATAAAAACTGGAAGGAGAGGGACAAGCAGCCAAGGGAAGTTGAACCAGTAGTCTAATCACCTTCCGTGTTCGCTATAGCTAATGCGCAGATAGCAAAAGAAGAAGAAGATAACTCATATCCGATGATGGCAGGACTATAAGCAGATGGGAACAGTTTAGGGCTTAGGAATTTAGAAATGCAGATATGATGTTTTCCTTCATTTCCCAACCAGTGCAGAACAGCACCAGTTCAATTATGGTCCCATCTGCTTATTTATAGTTATATTTTTGTTTTTATTTTAAAGTCCTTCTCTTTTTATTTCATTCAACATCTTTCCATTTGAGTATCTGAACTTCTACAGTAGACAACATCTGTTTACTTGATAATATTTAAAAGAAATTCACACGCATGGTTGCTAAAACCATAAGTTGAAATTGCCTTTAAATGGTGTCTCTAAACAGTAAAATCATATAGATTTTATGAAGTCACACTTTTATCTATTTGGATTTTTTATTTATAATAAAATATAAATTTATATTAACAAAGATTTAGCTTTGATAAAAATTTATACTTCATTGCGGTAAAAAAAAATGAAATAGAAAGATGATGTACAAAAGTTATGGAAAATTGGAGGCCATTGAACATTGCATGCTTTAGGACCCATATAAAGTTTAAGAACAATCTTCTCAAGTTGTACTGTTTATACATTCAAACAAAATTAATATGTAGTCTTTAGCTGGTGATGAAGCCCAAAATATAAATAATATCATCTCTCTATAATGTAGAATCGAAACATATTAGTTCCACATTATAAAACCAATAACTGTTCATACATTCATAAACGAGATATAGTTATACTTTATCAGTTTGGTGAACTTTAACGAATGTCTCCCTAATTTCGGTTTGACAGACTTATAATTGTAAGCATCAATACTGAACTGACTGAAATGTATGAAAATATTGCAGGATATCAAGTAATGCAGACAACAGTTGGACTTAATTTCTAATCATTTCCATACGCGGATGGCAGTTCTAAAGATTGGAGAAATAAATTAACAACACGAAACAAGTACTTTGACAAGAATCAACATCAAAACACAACTAATGAGCTGATTATAAGAACAGCAGTTAAACATTTACCCTCAAGAATGCTTTGCCTTGAATGAGACCATAGGGAACAGGCCCAAAATGCCTTGAATCGCTGGAAGCATACATATTATCCCCCTGGATCCAAACATGCCCCTTTGGGACCTTCAATAGAATCCAAATACCAACACGACTTCAAATTCTAAGCATTAAACCACCACTGACATAAAATTAAAAAAAACTATTCATACATAACCAAGAGGGTTGAAAAAAAAAATACCACAACGGTGCGACAAACATCACTAACGGAGGGATTAGGCAAAAAAGTGACAGCATCACCGGCCATGCCTACAATACGTTTGGTGACAATTCTTTTAGGATCAGAGGGTGATCGAACAAGCACCACATCGCCTGGACCTACTTTCCCCAATCGATGAGACAAGTGTTCCACTAACAACACATCACCAGAGAGATTCAGCGTCGGCAGCATACTTGGTCCGTACACCTGAAAACCGATGATGATTAGAACCCATATAAATGAGGAAGAAGAAGAGAAAAAAGATAGGGAGAGGGAGCGAATACGAGTGTAGTTGAGCATATATAAGTGTTGGTGACATGAAGCAAACAGAGGAATTTTGCTACTGCAGATGTTTGAGCTAATGCTTCTTTCAGTATACTTCGCCATTGACTCATATCATGGTGTATGTCAATAAGCTGCTTCTTTTTGTTTGTTGTCAAATTCTGAAATTGGAGTAGCACCGTTGAGCGAACTCCAAGGCGAGGGCTCAATATTAGTATATGGGATGATTGCATAAAAAATCTCCAACCTTTTGTATGTCTTTCAAAGTAATCCCTAAAACAATTTTTTTTTCACTCGTAACCTCCAGCTTCTAGAATGTTTCAATTTCAGCTGGGGGTTTGCAAAAAACCGGCCGCCCAAATTTCTGAGACCGGTATGAGCCGAAGAATCAAGAGTGGTTCGGTTGCATGTGTGTGTGGAAGATGATTCGGTATGAGGAGGCAAGAAACTCAGAGGTTTGGTTTTCGACTCGATATAATTGATTAGCAAACCAAACTGTCCGAAAAATCGAGAAACCAAACGACGTTGTTTTGAACTAGGGTTATTTAACCCTACATATATATACATCTTATGATACTTCCTTACATCCCTCTTCATTTCTCAACGCCTCCCCTTCTTCTAACCTTAAAATTCTCTCCTCTTCTCTCTGGTTTTAACCTAGCCGCCTCCCCTTCTAACCCTAAAATTGTATAGTTCTTCTCTCTAGTTCTAACCTAGCCGCCTCTAATCTTCTATCTAACCCTCGAATATGTTCTTATCTATATATGCATGCATCATCTATAAACTCCTGTCTCCTGCTGCGTTCGATTATTAAATGATCTGTGTGACCAAATGATCTCAGATCAATTGATCACTGATCTGTAAACTCTTCACCTCTATTTGTGTTTAATTTATTTCAGATCTCAGTGATGATTTTGAGAGATCTGATTTTAGATTAATAGATCTGCGATCTGCGATCTTTGTTCTCCTTTTCTTTCCTTTTCTTTATGTAAGTTGACTAATTGAGCATTTGATTGATTTATTTTTTTTATTTTTGAGATTTCTATTATGAGATTAACTTATTGAGATTTTTGTTTCTTGTGTTTATATGAGATGTTACATGGAGATATGAAGGTGGAAGCCCTGTTATCTCACTAATCTGTCCGCTAGAAACTAAAGGTGGAAGCTTTAATCAGATTAAGATCTTTATGATAAAATAAAGGTAGAAGCTTTTGAAGTTGATCTCTTTGAAAAAAAAAACAACAACAACAACAACTAAGTGGAAGCTCAGTTCTCTTTCATTCTATATACTAAACAGAAGGTGAAAATATTTATAATTTTATATGTATTTTATTTTTTATTTGCAAATGTAATTTTTTGTAAAATATATATGTGTTTTTTGTTTAAAATAAAGCCATCTATTTTTGCCTCAGATACGTTTTTTAAAATTTTAGCCCATTGATTTTTATTTATTTTGTTCTTTGTGACTGCAATTGTTTATGTTTTATATTAAAAAATTGATTTTTTTTATAGATTATATTTTATATTTTATTTGAGGTGTTTGTTAATATAAAGTATTTTTAATTTTTGTTAATTTGTTCTCTGTAATTTTTATATATTTTTTAAGTTTACATAAATTATTTAATTTGTGTAATTGCTTTTTTTATATGTTTTTATTTATGTTTTATGTGTTGATATTTGCTTTCTTTATTATATATTATATTTTATATTTTTTTTTGTAAATTTGTTTATAATATATATATATATATATATATATATATATATATTTATTTATTTATTTATTTATTTATTTATTTATATTGTTTAGGGACAAATTTTTTATATTTATGTTCTGTGTATATTTGTATTATGTTCTGTTTATTTGTTTATATTTTATATATCAATATTTGCTTGTTGATTGGTGTATATATTATTTGCTTCTTGTTTAAATGTTTTCTTTCTTATATATTTTGATGCGTTTGTGATGTTTTGTATATGGATAATATTGTTGGTCCTACCAACAGCAGTGGTAGTACAAACACTGCTGGTGGTGGTAGTGAAACTAACAAAGAGAAACAGATTGTGGAAGCTGAAAAAAAATATAAACTCTGAGTAGCCACAACAAAAAAAAAGAAAAGGAAAGAAACTCAACACAGATCAAAAGCTTGGGAACACTTTGAGGAGATAAAAAATAATGCAGGAGTTGTGGTAAAAGGCAGGTGCCTTTACTGTGCTAAAATTATTCACTACCACTCTAAGACACATGGTACGTCTTCTCTTAGGAATCATGTACTTACTTGTATGAAAAATCCACACCCTAAAAACACTAGACAGTCACTTTTGACATTGCAACCTGTCTCTAATAATGTGGAAGTTGAAAACAATGAATCCTTAGGATCCTTAGGCACTTGGAAATTCGATCAAGAGGCAATTAGAAAGTCTCTTGCACATATGCTCATTGTGGATGAGCTACCTTTTAAATTTATGCAAAGGGAGGGCTTCAAAAAAATTTTAGCAGTAGCATGTCCAAGGTTTAAATTACCAAGTAGATGGACATTAACTAGGGACTGTTATTATGTTTACATTAATGAGAGGCAGTCCTTAAAGAATTTCTTTAAGGATCATTGTTAAAGGGTTAGCATAACAACTGATGCATGGACCTCTATTCAACGAACTAATTATACGTGCATCACGGCTCAATTTATAAATGACCAATGGAAGCTACATAAGAAAAAATTATCTCCTTTGTGCCTATTTCATCTCACAAAGGTGAGTACATAGTAAAAGCTTTGGAAAACTGTTTGCTTGAGTGGGGCCTTAAAAATATCTTCACTGTCACTGTTGACAATGCATCTTCTAACGACACTGCCATGGGGTATTTAAAAAACAAATTCTTAACTTGGGGTGTGAGTGCTGTTAGATGTAAATATCTGTATATGAGGTGCATTGCACATATTTTGAACTTGATTGTGCAAGATGGATTAAAAGATGTTTTTTGAATCTGTTAAAAAAGTTAGGGAATGTGTTAGATACATCAGAAACTCACCAGCCAGACTTAGTAAATTTAGGGAGGTTGCTGATTTAGTTGGCATTAATTCAAAGCTTGTCTTTCACTTGATGTTCTAACTAGGTGGAACTCAACATACTTCATGCTAAACACAGCTTCTGTTTATAAAAAAGCATTTGTTCAATTTGATGAATCTGAGTCATCTTTTAGAGCTGATTTGAAAGATAATCTGCCTGATTATTTTGATTGGATTTATGTGAAAAAATTGGAGGAGTTACTTGAGGTGTTATTTAACATGACAGAGAGAATTTCTGGTTCTCTTTATGTGACTTCTAATACTATGTTTTCTGAAATATATGATATGTTGTACAATCTAAATGATTGGAGGCTATTTGATGATTTATATGTAAGAAATATGGGGGCTATATGAAACAGAAATTTGATAAATACTGGGGGGATCCTGAGAAGATGAATAATTTAATTTTCATTGCATCTGTTTTGGATCCTCATGAGAAAGTTGAGTACTTGTCTTTTTCATTGAAACAAATGTATGGTCTTGATTTGGGTGGAAGCTTATTTGTTGATGTTAAGAACAATCTGTTTGAATTATTTGAGGATTATGTGTCTGTTTATGGAAAATATATGGAAGCTTCTTAATCTACTATGGTTGGACAATCTGAATCTGTTTCTACTTCTACAATTTCTTCTAAACTAGTGTCAGTACTGAAAGCTTGATTCAAGAAGCATAAAAAAGACACTGGATATGGTGGAAGTAAGAAATCAAAAATTGAAATTTATTTTAATGAGGCTGTTTTAAAAGAAGCGGGGGACCTTGATCTTTTGAGATGGTGAAAAATTAATTCTGAAAGGTTCCCTCTGCTCTCTAGAATGGCTCGTGATGTTTTAGCAGTTCCCATATCGACAGTGGCTTTTGAATCTTATTTTAGCACCATAGGTCGAGCGCTTGATGCATTTAGGAGTTCTCTAACTCTTAAGATTATAGAAGCATTAATTTGTACACAAGATTGGCTCAGATTGAGTTTAGATGACATATTTGTTGAGGAAGAAATCAGTGAAATAAACAACTTTGAAAAAGGCAAGTCTATTTGTATTTTTCATTATTTTAATTGCATTAATTTATGGTTAGGACACATTTTGACTTTCATTTTTTTTTTGTAATAGAACTACCACCAGTTGGTGTTGGTCCTTCACTCCCTACTTCAGGTGCCATCTAATTATATATGAGTAGCATGTTGTGTATCAGAGTGGCATGCTAGCATTACTTGAACATATTGGTAGTAACAACTCTAAAACTCTATTGCTAATTTCTAATTATTTATAATTTAACTTCATTCTACAATTTCTTGAACCTGATTATGTATAGTTTTTTTCAGGCATTGATGAGGCTTCCACAACAATGAGGGAAAGGAATGCTTGGTAGCATTCTCTTGGATGGCATAGTATTGCAGCCAGAAATACTGCTGCATTCTTTAACTGAATTCTATTAAATGTTTCTGAGCCCGGCTAGTTTGCATTCTTTTGCCTGTGTGCATTCTTTATTTTTTCTGGTTATGATGCCTCTTTATTTGACTGCTTCATTTGCTTGTCTCAAATAGAAAGTCTCTTGCTTGCTTCTTAACTTGTGTTTGCTGCTAACTGCCTTGTTTTTGCTTGCATACTTGGCTGGGGCAATAATTTCAGTACTGCCTTATTTTTGCTTGCTTCTCGATGAGTTTTTGCCTGCTGACTGCCTTGTTTTTGCTTGCATTCTTGGTTGGGGCAATGATGAATGCTTCCACCTTGTTTATGATTATTTCGAAGTAAGTTCACTTATGCTGCATTTTTTTTGGGAGGCATTTGATTGCAGCCATTAAAATGTGGTTTTTGTGTCTTAAATGAATTAAAATAAACAACTGAGTCTCAGCCAAGACATCCTTTATATATTTTTTATTTTATTTCTTTTGAAATTGAGTCTCATTCAAGTTATGTGTTTTTGTAGGGACATTTTTTATTTCTTGGGTTTCTATTTTTTGCAGGACCTGTAATGGTTTTTTATGTTGCTGGGTTCAATATTGGATATATACACTGATCATTAAGAAGGAGATTTTTTTGGACAGACAGAGTTAGTTTTTTGCTACATGTAAAGTTTAAGATAGAGAAAAAAATATATTACATGTAAATGTTTTAAATGATCATTGAAGCCTAAATTTAGTAATATAGGTTATTTGGGTCACTATTTTGTAAAGGATATATGTAATAGGCCTTGCTAACATTTGGGCTTCAATCCGAGTTTTGTAGAGTGTGTTATGGTGAAAATACTGAAGCATGCTACATAAAATATGAATTGACGCGAATTGATATTGTCTTGAATGGAAGTTGACTTATTAGCATGAACAAATCTTGAAACCTTCCTCTTTGGAACATAGGATCAAATCGTTAGTGGCTTCTTATTTCCTTGGTGCTTGTAGGACATGGTGGTTAGATTTATATCAATTGGGCTCAAACAATTTCAGCCCACAGCCCATATTAAGTTCCGACTCGATTTATCCGATTTAACCCCATAATTTCGGGGTTCCGACCCGTTGTTTTATATTCAAACTCGGTGTCGGTTCGGTGTCCATTTTCGACCCTTTAAACCCTCTCGATTTTCCCAGATTCGCACCCGACACGACCTGACCTGTCCGATGCAGACCTCTAATTTCAGCCATCCATTGTTTGATTTAATAGAGAGTTGACATGGCAGTTCAAGAAATTCATTTTTAGTCTGCAACATCAAGCGGGGCTTATAAAATAATGAGTGAGCTGGTGACTCATTGATACATTATTGTTTTCGAATTAAAATCATAATGCCTAAATCCTTAAACACATCTTTTCTTTTTCCTCTTCCTCTTCTTCACCTAATTCATTTACAATTAATCAAATTGAAATGGACTCAAGAAAATTTACTTTACTAGTTATCTGCAAATCTTAACATTTTACAAGAAACAAACTCTCCTCCTTGTCGTTATCTTTTTTCTTCGTTATTGCTAAAACAATCATCCTCAAAATTATCTTTTATAATATCCTTAACCTTTTATAACTTTAGGAACTGTAACAACCAACCACCTACCAATGCATCTCACACTCGCTATTTTCAAACCCATTGTTGATAGGAACTGAAATTGTCAAGTGTCTATGTCAAGCTTATTTATTGAAGAATCGTCTCTATCATTATTTGTAATCTTTAGCACTACAATCTTTGTCACCCTTTGTAGACTATTGATCATGTGAGCCCAAAAAATCATAGGCTATAGTTATATGACAAAGTTTGAGTGGAATGTGATTCGAAATGATTTAAAGCTTAATTCACAAAGAAAAAATTCTTAGAAGGGTGTAATGGCCATTAACCATTCTTGCATGGTCGATACGAGGTGCTTGAATTAAATATTTCTATGAAGAAAGGGTGTAATGGCTGTTATGAAATATGTCATGGTCGTTATGCTTTCCTGCCTTGGATTGGCTCGAAGCATGTCCAAGTATTTTGGGCATAACATTTCCTACAGAACTCGAATTGAGATGATTCAAAGTGCTATGGGAAGCTAAGAGAAAATTCTACAAGTTTCATGAAGACATCTAAAGGGGGTCCCTTTTTTCCTTATGCTGTAGTTTTATTGACATCGAGCTACAAAAGTACCCTAAGTTGATTAAGATTCAACTTTTGAAGACCTAATTTGCCTTCAACTCAAGCAAGGAAGAATTATGACTATATATAAGGGATCATTAGATGTGGAAACATGAAAATCATTCGTAGTATCATAAAAATTCTTCGTATTCTTAATTCATATTCATAAGGATTTAAGTAAGAAGAACTTCAGCATTCAAAGGAGCTATTCAAGTCGAAGAATTAGGAGATTCTGAACTCTTTCTTCTTAATTTATTATTTCTTATGATCTTGGCTGGAATTTCTTTCAGTTGTATTCTTGTGTTTTACAACCATGTTAGGCTAGGTTTTTATTATGTACTAGAAAGGATCTTAGTAGCTTTGTGGATGTATTAACTACTTCTTTTGCTTAATTTAAGTTTGATTTCTTGTATATGGATTTTTAATTTATGCTTAATGATTTTCAATGTATAGTCAGGGTCAAGTCATGTTGAGACCGACAGGTGATGTATGCTTTGTGTTTAAAGCTTCATTTTAATATTCATATAAGTTGTTATGAGACCGAGAGGAGATTAATAACTTAGGATCCAGTTTAAATCTATTAAGTTCAATTAAGTTAAGAGACCTTTTGAATACTTAATATTGCATAAATTACCTTGTGCTTAAATTTAGTTAAGGATTTGTTAGTTTGGCTTAGAGAGGCAAGAGTCCATGAGCTTAGGTTATCAATTGAATTAATCAAATTATCTTTTAGTTGCTTGAGGGAGAGTTATAAGATCATTAGTGGTAAGTATCATATGTAGAAATTTAGATTAGGTTAAGTAAAGGTTGCTTAGTTAATATAAAAACTCCAAAGTGAAAAGAGAATTTCTAGTACATACATTCATCATTAATTATTTCTTTGAATTAATTCACATTGGTTTAATTTAATTTAAGTTCTTAGCTTAAATTCAATTTTAATTTAAGTTGACAACTCTAAGTTTTAATTTATTTTTTTAGACAAATAATTAACTTAGTGAATTAGTAATCAATAACTATTCTTTGTTGAAGCGATACTCGTACTTAAATCACTATATTACTTTAGCGATCTGTATACTTGTGGTAAGCAATAACAAGTACTTGTAGGTTATAAGCTAATTGACATCCCATGTGCACATTTATGCATTATACTAGTTGAAGATTGATCCATGTCAAGAATGTCACAATGGTATATAAACAACATATTAGACATTATATGAGACTTTAATGCAACCACTAGGGAAAATTTTATAAAATGCAATAATTTTGAAGCAATAAGACCACCCTCAATGCCTAAAATGATATGTAGAACAGAAAAGATAAGAATTAGAGCATCTAATGATCATGGATGAGTATAAAGTTATTAAGAAAATGGTTAAAAGAAACCATGTGCCATTTGTTATAAGTTAGGACACAACAAAGCTAATTTCCTTAAGAAGAACTCATTAGTAAGTCTAAATGATGTGCAATTTTATTGAATATGAAAGCTAAATCAAATTTGCTTATTTCACAATCTTAATCTGGATCTAATGGTACAAAGTCAATTTTAGATTTTGGTTACTTTGTGGATGAAAGCACAAAACAGACTACATACAATGTGATTTTTCATATCATGATTATAATAAGGAAATTTATTTGTATAGTTTTTCTTAAGGTTACTCTTCTATCATTGTAGTTAAATGTGTTTTATTGTAGCCTAGTATGGTGTTTTAGAGGATTATCAATTATAGTAGTCAACAAATGGGTGAATCTATAGATCCTCAAACCAAGTTCATAATCCCTTGTAAAGTGGCATTAGAAAAGCCAAAGGAGAAAAAAAGCAACTTCATATTAGTAAATCAAAATATGGAAGAACTATTAAATTTGTTACAAATGATAGCCAAGTGACACGTGCTACAAAATTGCCATTCTAGCCTCTAGGTTTACAATGGGAAGCAAGTCCTAACTTCACCACAAACTAGTTACACTAGTAAATTGAAGCAGCTATTGGCAAGTAAAAGAACAAGGGCAAGCTAAACTTTGAACACTTTTGTGATGTTTTTGTATTAAATATTGAAAGTTATAAATTTCATAACTAGAATTCAAATCTAAGAATCAAATTTGACATGAATTTTAAAGTTGAACTTTGACAAAGACACAATTATATTTTGAAATTTCAATTATATCAATCTAAGTATTGTTATATGTTTTCTTGTACATGTAATACGACTGAATTTGCACATGCAATTTAATTGAATTTTTTTGGCACATGATACTATAGGCTAAAATTTTAAAACATAAAATACAATATTAAAGACATGAAATTTTCTACTAAATTCAATTAACAAAATGAGAAACACAATAAAATAATCATTAAAAAGATAAATTATATTCTTGATATAACAAAGTAATCTCTAGTGATAACTTGATTTCCAGAACCTCCGAGTCCTGCGGTCAAGCAACCAACAAGAAGCAAGGTGAGCTGTGGGGTTTCCCTCACTAACCCTCCGATGCTTAAGTTAGAGAATGTAGAGACAGAGTTTTTGAGAGATAAAAAGAGTAATAGTTGAATAGAATGGAATGACTAATGAGAGAAAGGGGAAGGAGTATTTATAGAGAATGAGATGTGCAAACCTAAGAGGACTGAGATTCTTTTTGCATGTAGGACTTGTGTCTTTCATGAGCATTTACTTCCTAATCTGAGACCCCTTCTCCTATTTGGATTGAACTTTCTTTCTCTGCAAGTTATTGTTTATTTAGGAATATATTGAATATAGAATAGGAATATACCTGTAGGGTATCAAGAGTCCCCCCCAAAAGTCTAGTCGGATATTTATGTCCGAGGTGAAGAAAAATCTGCTGAATGGATGGACTGAGGTGGCCAGCCTCAGTCGTTATTGATGAAGTTGCTTGGTACCAAGTCTTAATAAACCTGAAATAATGAAATAATGCCGAATGGGCTTATAGATGCTCGGCGTCCTGAGGGAGTAACCCACCAGTGTTATAGTGAACATGAAGAATGGGACCTGGCAAGGTAGGAGTTTTGAGATGCTCAGCTCGTAGGCACATCCGAGAGAGAGAGTTTATGTATACTCATCCCTTAGTAAGATGCTCGGGTCGTAAGCACGTCCGAGAGAGAGAGTTTCTGTATATTTGTCCCTTGTTAAGATGCTCGGCTTGTAGGCACGTCCGAGAGAGAGAGTTTATGTATACTCATCCCTTAGTAAGATGCTCGGCTCATAGGCACGTCCGAGAGAGAGAGTTTCTGTATACTCGTCCCTTGTTAAGATGCTCGGCTCGTAGGCACGTCCAAGAGAGAGAATTTATGTATACTCGTCCCTCAGTAAGATGCTCGGCTTTTAATCGTGATGATCCGAGATCCAAGACATCTGGAAGCCAGACATATGTCACGGCTTTCGAAAGATTTTTAAAATTTGAATGTTGCGTAACTGCCAGTGTCTGATCAGTTGCCAGAGGAAGTGACGTAGGACAGCAGTTTTACAGTTGGAGCCTCGCGTATGTTGAGAAGGACGAGGCCTCGATTAACGTTTTCAATGATGACAAGTGATGATGGAGTGGTTATGACCATTTTGCCCTTTGTCACTTGCCACTCTTAGTATCTAATTGACGAGGGTATCCTGAGTCTTTTTACAAGAAGCTTCTTAGGTTATAAAAGAGAAGGTGAGAAAGTGGTGAAGAGGCACCCTTGCTTTACTTTTGTTTTTCTCCTGTGCTTCGATTATTTCTGCTTCGTATTGTTGTTATCTCTATTGTCGCTGCCTCTATTACTATTGCTATCAAGGTCATTGTACGCTCCAAGTGAATACCTCTCGTTCTTCTTGTTTTTGTTTGTTAGTTTTCCCTTCGTGCTGTAATACCATGCCTCCTAGAGAGCAAGTGAAGTCTAATTTGTTTGAGTCTAGGGTATATCTAGGGATGTTAGAATGGTATAGGCGTTGGTTTAGCATTTCGCAAGCCTACAAATTGCATACTACTAATAGGAGGATGAATGAGCCCTACCCAGATGCCATAAAAATGGTGGTATACCAGGATCAGTTAGAGGGTGGGCTGAGATTTCCCATAGATCCTTTAGTGAAGCTGTTCTTGAATAGGTATAATATTACGCCCGAGCAATTACATCCTAATAGTTATAGGATTTTAACTGGGTATATGGAGCTAATGTATAGGGAGGGTAGAGAGCCGGATTTTGACATGTTTCGGTATATGAATAGTTTAAACAAGAAAAAGGGAGAGCTGACATTTACTTTATTGGTTGTTCCCCACCTGAGTCTCTTTGTGAAACTCCAAGACATTCCTAAGTCTTGGAGACACAATTACTTTGTCATAAAACATCCTACGGAGTTCTTTAAAATCCATCATCTATGGGTAGATGACTGTCACCGTGTGCAGCATCCCCAAGAGTAATCTGAAGAGGATGTCATGCTAATAAAGAGAATTCATGAGTGGAGTATATCAATGAGGACTTCTACTGAGAATTGCTCCCAGCGGTACCTTCGGAGAGTGTATCCCGAGAATAATGGTAAGTTCTGAGATTCTGTACTAGTTCTGACTTTACTTTTCTTTACTCATGTAGATGGCTGACTTTTTTACATTTGCAGACGGAATTCTAATATTAGATCACAAGCGAGAAGACGCTCCAACGGGTAACGAGATTGCCCAAGATGATGTTCCGACAGGTGCTAAGCCTGTGGTGATAGAGCCTGTATCTCGGGTAGAAGCTGATGATGAAGATGAGATTCCCCTGATCTGGAGGAGTGTCACTGGGAAGAGTACTGCTGGGCCTTCCAAAAAGAGTACTTGTGGTAAAAAGGTGGAGGTTGAGGAAGAGCTTGCTAACGGCATATTCATCAAACGCCCGAGACTCGCTGGATGTCCGGATGCAAGGCCTTTTTTCCTTCGAAAGATGAACCCTCCAAGTGTGCTGAACCCACAGGTCCGAGAACACTGTGTGGAGACCCTATGCCTTCTTGAAGATGTCCAATAATGGCGAGATGTAGGGAAATGCGAGCTTTTATAATATGCTGATTTGCCATACTCTAGAGGTAATATCTGCTAAATTCTCTTTCTTTTTTTTTTAAATCATTTGCTGACTGTGTATACTATATCCAGATGGCTCAAGGCTTGATGTTGGCGAGGGACGACCAGTTCATTCTTCAAAGTGAATACAACATGAAGGAGGCTGAAGTCGGTACAATTGCTATCGATTAGGAGAAGAAACTGGATGCTGCCAAACAGGCTTTGGAGCTTGAAGAGGTTGAGCATGCCAAGGTGAGGTCCGAGGTTGAATCTTGTCAAAAGAAGATTCAAGAATATGAGAGTTCCAATGCTCAGCTAACAGAAAAAATTGAGAACCAAGATGCTGAGCTTGCATACCTGAAGGAGGAATTGGTGGAGGAAAAAGAATCCTGGACTGCAAACAAGAAATCCTATCAGAGGATAATGGGTGAATTCCTCAGAATCTATAAGTCTGAATGTAAGAAGGCGATGCTCGCTCAGAAGGCTGATATGGACTTCTCTGACATTGACAAGATTATTCCTAATGACTTGGCTCGGCTGGCCTCAGAAGAGGAGAAGGCGAGCAAATCTGCCCAGAAACAGCGAAAGGAGCCAACGACTAAAAAAGCAGATTTTGCTAAGAAATCTTCTTCTGAGGTTCCTGCTGAATCCTCGACTGCTAAGGAGAAGTCCCCTCCTACA
>CATIWK010394415.1:0-10610 GCA_949634005.1 Mallotus japonicus
TTATTATAATCGTAATTACAATTGTTATTATAATCGTTCAAAGTTTATAAAATTTGCTTTTTACTATAGCACAAAAATTATTAGAAAAATACAAACTTCAAGTTGAACATTTGCATCGATTATTTTTCAAACAATTGTTTCACTTTTGTAGAGATTCCTTTCCAATTCCAAAGCATACAAACTTCAATGCATACAAACTTAATCAAACTTTCAAAAATTTCTTCATCAATTATTGCTACTATATACACTCATGTCCAAAAAGCACCAAAAGAATCTCTGCAACATTTAAATTATTGCAACTTCAAACTTTTAAATTATTGGAAGGATATTATTACTTGAAAGACTAAAACTAACAGAGAGATTTTTTTAGGAATTCCAAAAAGTAGAGCAATTGGTTCACATGTGTTCTTTTTTTGTTTTGAGAATTATTTGTTCACATGTGTTCGTAGCCATACTTAAAAGGTCTATAAATTTCTTACAAAATTTGAATTTCAATGAAACCTTTAAAAAAAAAATTTACTATCACCTTATCCAAAATTGCATTAGTTATATATATATATATATATGTTTGTTTGTTCACATATAATTATATATATTTTTTTTTATAATTTTATTATATATTATAATTATATTTGTAATTATATAAGTATATTTGTTATTACATAAATTATGTAATTATATTTGTCCATATATATATATATATATATATACATATAGATAGTCATATCATGATTATATATATTATAGGCAGATGAACATATGTAAGTGAAAATGTAAATATATATCTTATGTAATTACAAATATTATAACATAAAGTATATATATATATATATATATATTCACAAATATAATTATATAATTTATGTAATAACAAATATACTTATATAATTACAAATATAATTATAATATATAATAAAATTATAGATAAACAAAATGTAATTATATGTGAACAAACAAACATATATATATATACGTACCTTTTGACAACTAAAGCTTCCTCTCAATAATATAAGTAATGCAATTTTGGACAACGTGATAGTAAGAAGCTTTTTTTTTTTTTTTTTTTTGAAAAGGTTGTCTTGAAATTCATGCACTTGTAAGAAATTTATAGACATTTTGAGTATGACTACGTACACATGTGAACTAATAATTCTCAAAACAAACAAAAGAACACATGTGAACCAATGAATTCCTCAAATAATATCTCTGCCACTTTTACTCTTTCAAGTAATAATACCCTTCCAATAATATAAAAGTTGGAAGTTGCAATAATTTCAATGTTGCAGAGATTCTTTTGGTGTAGCAATAATTGATGAAGAAATTTTTGAAAGTTTGGTTAATTTTTGTGCTATAGTAAAAAACAAATTTTAGAAACTTTGAATGATTATAATAACAATTGTAATTACAATTATAATAATTGACAGAGGATTTATATCCATTAAAAGAAAATAAGTATTATAACATCTACAGAAAAAAAATAAAAACAAAATCATGTAATGGCTAATGATTCACTAAAAAAAAATATCTATTGTAATTAATTATATAATATAAAATTAAGAGGGTAAATACAAATTATATATATATATTTTAATTTTAATAATATAACAATCATTTTTCACAAATAAAAAAGAAAATAAAAAATTTCATTTATATATAATTACAAACACTTTAACAAATATCAATACAATTAAAAATAACTCTATAAAAATTTAATAGGCCCAAACCAGTACAGATTATGGGCTGTGACACACCTATTTCTAAAACATCTGCATGGGCTGGGCTTCCTCTTCTTCTTCTTCTTCTTCTTCAGGTGCTCTTCTTCTTCTTCTTCTGCGTGTAACGTCGGCGCTCACTGCGTAACGGCAAAAAACGGCCGTTAGGCCCAGGACAGCAGAAAAACGGGCGATTCAGCTACCAAATATGGATTGCCGTTTTCAAATGTATCGAACCGGCTATATAACGGATCGGCGAAGCAAAAATCCGGGACGAAACGGCCGATACGCACAGTGTTGGCCGTTTTTTAATACCCTGTGTGGCATTGATGCTGTTGTCTATTTCTTTACAGGAAAAGTATGTGTTCAAACATCCTCAGCCAAAGAGACCAAAATCGCTTAGGATATATGAATCACATGTTGGAATGAGTAGTGCGGTATGTGTCTTCTCCCTTAATCTGTCTGTAAAACATTGTAATTCAGATCATGCCTACTTGATATAATTTTACGCTGTGCCATGGCTTTTATAAAATCATTGAATTTGTTTTTTCTCATTTTTGTCTATTCGCTTACAACGTTACCAATTGTGAAATGCAGGAACCAATTATTAACACATATGTCAATTTTAGAGATGAAGTGCTTCCTCGCATCAAATGGCTTGGTTATAATGCTGTTCAGATCATGGCTATTCAAGAGCATTCATATTATGCTAGTTTTGGGTAGAATTTTTATTTAGCATTAATCAATCTTCTGATCTTTCTCTTTATCTGCTTTCACCCTTGGCTTTATCACCTCAAACTTGTAATTTCCCATTGACGCAATGCAGGTACCATGTTACAAATTTTTTCGCACCTAGCAGCCGATTTGGAACTCCTGACGAGCTGAAGTCTTTGATAGATAAAGCTCATGAGTTAGGTCTGCTTGTTCTCATGGATATTGTTCATAGGTAACAAGAAGGTCCCGATACTATTGGTGAATTGATTGCTCAGAAAAAAATTTTCTTTTCCCCTTTTCTTGTGTTTTCTGTGGTTGAGAGATCCTACTTGGCAAAGTCATAAAATTAGATGGTTCTAAGGGTTTATTGTTCAACAATAGAGTTTACTTATTTCTTGTCAATTGTTAGAATGTTCAATTTTCCTCTGATTAGAATTTGTTATGCCTTTATATATATTTGGAAGTTTGTCCAAAAAAAGTAGCAGAAGATATTCAAGATGGAATTATTTATCTAATAAAGTGGCTGGAAGCTGATCTCTCTCTCAGTCAGCAGGTTGTTGGGTTATGGGTCTAAATTAATAAATGGATATTGAAATGAGGGGTGAGTATAATATTAGGCACTGGCAAATATCTTCTTGTGCATGTTGTTTAGTGAACCTGTTTTTTAATCTTTGTGATTTTTTTAATCATATTTTCTTTACTTTGAATAGTTGAATTGTATTGCCTTGTTATTTCTTTAATTAATATGTGTCTTGTTTTTTCAACTACTTGTATCAAATAAATGCAGCCATGCATCAAATAATACATTGGATGGCCTGAACATGTTTGATGGTACCGATGGTCATTACTTTCATTCTGGATCACGTGGTCATCATTGGATGTGGGACTCTCGCCTATTTAACTACGGAAGCTGGGAAGTATGTACTATCATGAATTTGAAATTTAGTTGACTGTACTTTCTGCTGTTCTTTTGTCTGAACTAATTCTTGCTTCTTGTTTCAGGTACTACGGTTTCTTCTTTCGAATGCAAGATGGTGGTTGGAGGAGTACAAGTTTGATGGGTTCAGATTTGATGGTGTGACTTCAATGATGTACACTCACCATGGATTGCAGGTATAGTTTATGTGGCTTGGAAATTTCTTTTTTCTTGGTGAATCATAATGGCATATTAATTCTTCAACAGTTAATTTTATCAAGGTTTAATATAGCTAATTTGTTTGATAGACATTACAGAAATTTGTTCCTAGTTTAGCTTAAGAAAACCTTATGATTTTTACCATGGATGAATTTCATGAAACTCGTTTTCCTATTGAGCTATATTTAGGCTGTTAATAAAATGCAATTAATTTTTTTTTTTTTTTTAAGGATATCTCCTTCCTGCTTCCCCTCACTTAAATTTTTTTGTCTTTTGTAGGTAGCTTTTACTGGCAACTATAATGAATACTTTGGGTTTGCAACCGATGTGGATGCTGTGGTATATTTGATGCTTGTCAATGATATGATACATGGTCTCTTCCCTGAGGCTGTCAGTGTTGGTGAAGATGTATGTTAATCTTATCTCAGGGGAATTCATTGAATAAAATTCTCAGGCTCTTCTTTGACTCTTCATAGATGATGATTATTTATTTTTCTACAGGTTAGTGGAATGCCAGCATTCTGTCTCCCTGTTCAAGATGGTGGTGTTGGATTTGATTACCGTCTACACATGGCAATTGCCGATAAGTGGATTGAGCTTCTCAAGTATGCTGTTATTGAACACCTTTGAACATTCCTTTTAACTGATTTGATTTTTTGTCCTCGATGTTAGATTTGAGCTGAGAGAAATCAAATCCAAATCCTTTTTGCTTTAATTTGATTTGACTATAGGTTGAAGGATGAAGACTGGAAAATGGGTGACATTGTGCAAACACTTACCAATAGAAGATGGATGGAAAAGTGCATTGCTTATGCTGAAAGTCATGACCAAGCTCTTGTCGGTGACAAAACTATTGCATTTTGGTTGATGGACAAGGTAATGTTGCTTCTTAACATCTGTCAAGCTGAAAAACAGGCACAAAATTCAAAAGGTTAAAATATCTATCTGCATTGCATTTTTTGGTTAATTACTTGCTAAACTAGTTATTTATATCCTCTTATTATGGTGCAACTCTCGTTTGCTGTCCAGCTTATCCAAAATTACCAATGCATTGTTTATATTTAAGAAGTCTTTTTGGCTTGCCAACATATTTTGAAAATGTGAGAGGAGAGTCATGTGCCATATCATTGTTCTGTAGAATATTGGTTTAATTTGCTTGCATTTTTTCACCTTTTCCTACCTTCTCCAAGTTGTGAAAATAGTGTGGGATGACACACAAATGGATCTAAAGTGAATTCCTGTATATACTTCGGAAACAAGGTTAATTTGGATGGATGATGTAACAAAAGTTTGTTATGGGGTATCTTATGGTTCTGTTTTCAATTTTGAGCTTCTAGCTGCATTTTTCACCAGCAATAAAAAAAAAATTGAATACAAGCTCAAGTTGATAAAACTTTATGATCATATTCTTTCATCTTACTCTTTTCTGTTTTACAGGATATGTACGACTTCATGGCTCTCGACAGGCCATCTACTCCTCTTATTGATCGTGGAATAGCATTACATAAAATGATCAGGCTTATTACCATGGGATTAGGTGGGGAAGGATATTTGAATTTTATGGGCAATGAATTTGGACACCCAGGTAAGACTGGATAACTGGTTGTTTTAGTTGATGTCATCCTGCAGATTATCATTATTGGATGAGCCAAGTTTCAAATTTATGGATCTATTGATGTGGGTATATTATTTCCTGTTTTCTTGTATCCAGAGTGGATTGATTTTCCAAGAGGCGATCAACATCTTCCCAATGGAAGAATAATTCCAGGGAACAATTACAGTTATGATAAATGCCGGCGTAGATTCGATCTAGTATGTTTCTGCCTGACTTTCTAACTTGATTTAGTCATTGTCAATTCTTCAGTTTTCATTGGACACTACATTCTTGGTTTACTTTCAGGTTACTTATTTTTATAGTAACAACTGAAATATAACATGATAGAAAATTTTGCAATATATGCAAATACTGATGCATCTAATTTTCCTGGATTTATGTAGAGTAATTTAATACTAGAGATGAATTGCTTATGCCAAAGAAACAACATTCAACAGCTCAATTCGAACCAATTGACTGACTCGTTATAGCCATGCAGTGCCATGAAATGCATTGTAGAGAAAAAAAAACTTATCTTCTTTCTGCAGTTTACTTCTGCAGCTAGTGGACGCCCACTAATAAGACCTGGCAACTGTCGATAGAATAAGATGGTTCAGATCCAGATTTATCAATTTTTCTACTGACATACAAGGACAATTTTGCCAATGATATAATTCAAAAATTTAATTGAAAAGAAAAGACATGAAGGCTTCATATTAAGAATGAAGTTTGGTAATAATTTATATATCATCTCTTATGGCTGCTTAAGTGAATCTTTTTGCCAAAAGCAATTGAGATTTTTTTTTTTTTTTTTTTTTTTTGCTTTGCTTTCCTTTCCTCAGTCAAGTTTAAATTGTCAAATTCACCCTATTTTTCTTGTAAAAGTACTGAGGATATCTTATGAATTTGGATGTATCTGATCTATGTTGGTTGTGTGCGCCCAGGGCAATGCGGATTATCTAAGATACCGTGGGATGCAAGAATTTGATCTAGCGATGCAGCATGTTGAAGAAGCCTATGGTGTAAGTTCCAATCATTCTATTTATCTACAGCATAATCTTAGTTGATAATGTCTGCTGTGGATCTGCCTTTTCTACTCATAGTCTTATTGCTTTTGTTTGTGCTTGCATCTGTTGGAAATAGAAATAATATGAACAAATGAAATCAATAAAAGGTGATTTTTGATGCAGTTCATGACTTCTGAGCACCAATATGTCTCACGAAAGGATGAAGGGGATCGGATCATTGTTTTCGAGAGGGGAAACCTTGTTTTTGTCTTCAATTTTCATTGGACCAACAGCTATTCGGATTACCGCGTTGGATGTGCAAAGCCTGGGAAGTACAAGGTATAATGTCTTTCTCTGTTTTGGACTTTGATAAGGCAGTAATCAAGGGGATAGAAATTACCTTAAGGATGTAGAGCCTTACATCCTGACTACTTGCAACTATTACATATCATTGTTATGGGCCTCAGTATGAACATAAAATGGTTTGTATAATTGCTGTTGTGTGATCTAATTGATGAGGGGCACAAGCAATTCATTTATCTTGTCCATGTGAATCTGCTTTGATCTATGTGATCCTCAGTCTTCTTCTTTTTTTTTTTTTTTTTGGCTTATTATTTAAAAATAATTGCATAGTGAGCTTCATGCCTTTGATGTGCACCAATGTATCACCTCTTCTAATTATAATGCCATCCAGATTGTCCTGGATTCAGATGATCCTTTATTTGGAGGCTTCAGCAGGCTCAACCATAGTGCCGAGTACTTCAGCTTTGTAAGAAACTTGACATAAACTTTTAAACCTGAATTTGTTTTTCATACTACTCCTGAAATACACACTGGATTTGAAACTTGCATGTCTGCTCTTGCAGGATGGGTGGTATGATAACCGGCCTCGATCCTTCTTGGTGTATGCCCCAAGCAGAACAGCAGTGGTCTATGCTTTGGTGGAGGATGAAAAGCCACAGATCGAAAAGGAAGACGATGAAATAGAACCTGTCGATGACTGAGATTGAACTTGACAACAGGTTCTACTGAAGAAGAATGGCATGTTGTGATCTCGATGTGCATCTGCACTGAACCAAGTATATCCCTACCTTTCATGGATGTCACAGCCTCAGCCCTTACTGATTTATGTTGCCATTCCCGATGTTTTGTGCCTAAGATAACATAGTCAAGAGCAACATGGGGAAAATAAGAGATATACATGCCCAATTTCAAAACCATGTGGATCATGGGGAGAAACTACACGGTACGCCCTATGGCATTCTGTAGATATTTGGCAGCTTAAATTATTGTTAAGGTGGATGCCAACTAGAAAAATTTTGTGCGTAGTTACCCAAGGGATTTATCTGGCATGTAAATTATGGTGCATCTAATACGTTGCAAATTGGCCAATTTCATGAACTTTGATTCTGTGTGGTAGAGAAGCCACCACATTTCTCAAAGATTTAATGATTGAATTGCCACTGCCCGCCAAACAGAATTCGTGCTGCCCAAATCCAATAATCGGAGGGCAATTCTGACTCCATCTGCTCTGACTGCTACCATTCCGCAACCGGCCTGAAAAGCTATTTTATTGCAGCCGAGCTTGTTGGCTGTGAAACTCAATTGCTGGTTGGAAAATTTATCTGAGACTATACGGATGGCAACAAACAAATAATACAACATTTCAGATTAAAACAAACTTTGCCGTGGTCCATCCATACAGCAAATCTTACAGAATAGGATTATGATTGGGATGTCTATACCATGCAACAAACAAACATACAAATAATAGAGAAACATATTTTTAGTGTATATACAGAGCAGAAACTAAAATCAAATGCTAACATAGCTAGTTTCAGAAGTTGAGCCACGGGGGTGTAGAACACTAGTTGGAGATGAATTGGAGGTGGAAGATCTCAGTGCTTCAGCAAGAGGTCCTCCCATAGAAGCCACTTGGTTTGTACCCCATCCACCAGTCCAATTCACCTGTGGTTGCTCTCTTTCATTAACTCTAGGTCCAGCCGGCTCCTCCCCATTGCCGGTGGACAATTTCAACGAGACATCTGAAGATGAGTTTCCAGGCATTGAAATTGACAGGGAGGTTGCATTATCAGGCTCTTGATTCAACCGTGGCCAGTCATCAAAAAAATGCCTCAGAATGCGGCCATCACTTCTGTTAGCAACCTCATTTTGAGGTCCAAGGAAAAGGCTTTTCATTTCAGGTTTGGAATCCGAGGAACTACAAGAGAAAACAAACAAAACAACATGGGCAAGTGCCAAAAAATAAAAAGATCAAGCAAAGAACAAAAACTTTTATTGAACTGAAGCAAAGAACAAAAACAAAGAAAATCTTGTGCAAGCAGTAAAAGAGATAACCATTAAAAAAAAGAAAAAAAAATGTCTTGGAAAGTTGTGGTTAGGGTTTACTTTGTACAGAATCTAAAAGCTCTTCCCCGAGATATGAGACATATAATGGCCTGACCCTCCACTTGGGTCCTACAAAAAGGACCATAATATCTTTGCTAAATTCTATTTGTAAACAGTAGAGATTCCATATCATGTCATCAAGTGAAAAAAGAAATGTTCCATCTGATCATCAAAACCCAAAATCTAATGTAATCTAAGTACACTTATCAGCAAAAATTCGGTAAATTAACATGATGATTATTGAAAAACATAGAATTTTTTTTACCCATTATTGAGGTGAAGCAAGTCAGATGAAGGCGATTGCCCAGAAAAAGAAAAACTAGTCCCACTAGTCACCGATGTCAAGGGTGGTCCAACAATAGGTGAAGTGCTGCTGTTGAAAGCAGCACTAGTTGCACCACCGGTACTTCCTCCACCACTGCCAGCACCAATACCAGTAGAGTTGGTATTGGTGGTGGAAGTAGCAGTGGTGGAGGAAGAATTAGGTGTGGGGATTTCCACAGGCTTTCTTGAACGGTTGCGGCCACGATGAACGTGGCGCTCGCAATATTTCTGACCGGCCACCACGTCCCTTGAACACCTCCATTTCTTGCCATCTGTTCTCCGGCACCTCCCTGGCTCCGGATCCATGGATGCTCTCCCCCAGTACCCTGTTTGCAACACTGATATATAGATCTAATTGTATAAAAAACACAAAAGATTTTTTTCTTTTTTAGTGAACATAAAAATCAAGAAATGCATTTACCAAGAAAAGTGTCCTTTATTTTGAAACGAAGAAACAAAGTCTTGGGTTAATCAAGAATCAATAAAAAAAAAAAAAAAAAACTATTCATGTACGTTTAAATAATTATAATTGGAGCAACTTACAAGCAGGCTGGTAACAAGAATAATGTTGAAGCGGGTGATGAAAAAAATATTGAGGAGAGTGAAGGAGGCTTTTCTTGATTGGCTGAAGGAGTTCAGGAGGAATGGCAGAACCAGCCAGCATGTATCTGTAAATCAAAGCTTGCAGCTCTAGCTCCTGCCACTGAGCCAAGCTAAAGTAGCCACTACCTCCCATTCCTAGCAAAAACATAAAACAAGATTTGTCAAGGAAAAAAAGTAAAGTGGAAGCATGACACTAGAGGGTAATAACTGAAAAAACCAACCAAAAAACCAACCAAGAAAAGTTTATAATAATATTATAGCAAGAAAGTTTGATGAGTAAGGAAAGGAAAAGGCAAAGAGTGCAAGAAAAGGAAAAGAAAAAAAAAAGAAAGTAAGTAATACTGGGAAATCTGGTGGTGGCAGGAGGAGCTGTGGTTGAATCTGGAAATGCTGACAAGTTGCTGCTGATTTTACTGTTGGGTTCAGGTACAAACAAAGGAAGAGGAGTAGAAGTAGACCCAGATGGGTAATTTTGTTCTTGTGGTTGTTGATGATGATTATGATGAGGAGGAGGAGGAGGATTCAGAAGGAGTTTTGGCATCTTTGCAGAGTGTTGCTGCTGTTCTTCTTCTTCTTCTGACTCATGCTGATGCTGCTGCTGGTTTCTCCATTGCTTCAAATGGAAGTCCATGAAAAGAGAGAGAGAGAGCAGATAGATTTACTTTAACTGGTTGCTTTTATTTAATTTTAATATATATTTTTTTTTTCTTTTGAGATGGATGGGATTGGGTTTAAAGTGTAAAAGCTATGGGGTTGAATTGTTTGGCATTAAGAAATGTTGAGAAGAGAGAAGAGAGAAGAGAGAAGAGAAAGTTTGTAGAAGCCTTTTGCAGAGGTTGGGTTGAGTAGGTTTCTTTTATATCTTTTGGCAGATAGTTAGCACCACAATCTGACAAATAAAGGCTGCAAAGTTTGTTTATGGCCAGTGGAGAAGCCTTGGGGGGCACTTGAGAAAAAGACACTCGGACAAGACATATCAGAAAAAAAAACTTTAAAAATAAAAAATATATATATAAAACCTCATTTTACTTATAACTTTTTATTAATTTAATATATCAATTTACTATTTCACTATTTCATCACTTAAATTCATCTTAGTTGCAATTTTAAAA
>CATIWK010394490.1:0-19378 GCA_949634005.1 Mallotus japonicus
AAATTTTTTCATTCGGTGAAACATATTATTGATTAATTATTAAAATCACATGCATGTTTTTAGCTTTGCTATATTGTTAATGTTTCCACTTATGATCTTTTGAGTTTGGTCATAGAAAGATTCTACTTTTGCTCCTAGATGCTCTTAAGAGGTACAAGGCATATGAAATATCAATCATACAAAACATAGCAAGATCTCCCAAGATATTTTGGTTCATATTCTTGTCCCCATACAACTAAGAATAGGCAGCTCCTCATCCAATTCTTGGTAGGACCCAAACAAATAGAAACAACCCATGATCATGATGATCATAAAACTGTTTAAGGATAAGTAACAATGACTAATCATGCTTAATTGCTAAAGTTATATAGTTAACTAACTCTTTAAACTAAACCTATGGGTTTAAGATTGGATTTTAGAGTTGGATGAGAGCGACATGACTTGGTGCGTTAGAAAGGAGTTGTTGGGACGTATTTGTTAATAAGTTATGTAGTACCGAGTGGATGTGACCACAACAAGATCTTGTGGAGTTTTCTGTATCAAACGCTAATTTGTATTGTAAGAGCAAAGAGAAAAAAACAACAAAAACAAAACCAAAAACGTCCCTCTTGTTGTTTATATATGGTTTAGTTTGTTTTCTTATGATCATGTGGCCATGGGGTGGTGGGGACTTGTTTAAATTTTGTGACAACTTGATGTGCACCTAAAATGAACTCAGCAGCGACTGCAGTGGTTTAGTTTCTTTCATGTTTCTATTTTTATTTTATTACATTTGTTATTTCTTTGTCTTTCGAGCATTCACACAAGCAAAGGGACACATGTACGTACCTGTAATATTTTCAGTGGTCTTTTCTCTATCAAAGTACAGTGAAATGATGATGATAGTATTGGTTGTTGTTTTAGATAATTTGATTGACCCTACAAGAAATTTCTGTGTTTGTGGCTTCTTCTTATTTTTTATTTTGCTAGATAGGGCTTTGTCCTGGAGGTTTCTCTTATGGTGATGGCAAAAAAATTGATGTTTTTGTAGCTATTCATTGTAAAAGCTTCTTTTTTTTTTTTTTTTCAAAATTTAACTAATTCGGTTGGATTTAAATAGAATCATAAAATAGTAAATTTTTTTTAATAATTAATTTAACATGATTATATAAATTACTATTTAAATATGAGATGTTTGTGAAAACAAACTTCTACATGTTGTTTTCCATGCTTGTTAGTGATTATAGAAGAAATTTTATTAGTATGTATAAATATATTTCATAAAATCATACTATACTTTTTAATTTTTTATATATCAATATTTTTTAAAATAATAAAAATATTAAAATCTAAATTGTTAATGTTCTTCATTACAGAGTTAATTTCAATCACTAGTTGTTACTTAAAAATTTAAATCATTGTAATTTTATTCGAATATGAGTATATTTTTTTTTGGTAAAATTTAATATAAATGGGATGATGTCTCTTATTAGTTCTTAATGATTGTTGATAATCCTGCCTGCAAGCAACAACTATTTTTTTTTTTTTTTGAATCATCGGTATTCAGAGCCCACTAAACTCTGACTAATCCGATTCGATCCGGGTAGAACAACAATG
Organism: Mallotus japonicus; assembly: GCA_949634005.1. Taxonomy (NCBI): domain Eukaryota; kingdom Viridiplantae; phylum Streptophyta; class Magnoliopsida; order Malpighiales; family Euphorbiaceae; genus Mallotus; species Mallotus japonicus. Next base: position 1,597 of record CATIWK010394490.1, read on the forward strand.
ATAGCAAAGGTCTTCCAACTATTTTTCATGATAAGAATGGACATATCTCTAACCTCATAAACTGTTCAATTAAGAGTATTAACACTAATAGGGTCATGCCAACAAATGTTAACTAGTTCTCATAAGTTAGAACCTCTTTATTTGATTTTTATGTCATATTGTTATACCTAAGCTATTAAGAATGAAGACTTTACTACATTTTTTATTTTGTAGATTTTTATTTTTTATATTTTAAAAAAAATGTCATTTCACTTACTCGTTTTCATATTCTTTTTGCTTTTCGTTTCCGTGTTATGTAATATCTGAACTACAAAGTGTAAAGATTTTGCTAAATTTTTTAGTAATTCCAAATTTGATAATATATGAGTAATCATGTAACTTTCATGGTTACTTCTTTTGTTTGCTCCAAGAATGTAGTAACAAGAAACTAGCAGGCAGTCTCTTCTGCCTTTTTGCAGAAACTGAAAAAACAAGGACTGAAAGTTCATGACAGTAACATAATCTTTATATCATTGTACATACCATTATCTGGGCTAAAAATTGAGAAGTTGAAGGAGTACTAGCTAGGCACTTAAGGCATATATATATTTCAACCACCCATATCCATTTTTTTATTAAATTTTAACTGATCCTCCAAATAAAACCATAAAAATCACAAAACTTTCCCAACATATAAACCATGGTGCATTTTCTCTTTCTTTCATTTATTTTTTCTTAAGAAAATGTACTAAATTGGTCCGTGTTTATCATTTTTTTAGCTAATCTGATTTAATCCAAATAAAACCATAAAAATGACAAAACCTTCCAGCATTTCATTTTTTTCTCTCATTTATATTAAATTGGTCTATATTTATTATTTTTTCAATTAGTTAAAATGGTTAATTTTCCACCATTAGAATAAACCAATTTTTCTCATATGAATGTTCATGTCAAATTTTTTTTAAACATATCTTTTAGAGTTTATTATTTAAACCAAAGATAAGTTGGGCCCAAATTTATTGAATTCCGAAAGTGCCAGAGATTACCTGTCAAACTAGCTCTCTCATGCTCCAAAGAATTGGGACCACCGCCTGTCAAATTCTCCAACTAAATTACGATGCAAAAACATTCCAATTCAATTTTTTAAACTAATCAAAGTTTTAAAATGTTCATTTGTAATTGTAACTCAAATATTAAATTTATGCACTAATCACTCTAACAAAACCATCATTAGCTCATGTGCTCCGTTCCACCAACAAGCTTTTTGGAACATGATACAATATCCATAGTTATTATTGTTGTTATTATTAGCACAAACTATATTATTATTATTATTTATTAAGTGTCATCTCATGCATTATATTATTTAAATAAATCGTTGTTCTTGAGTAGGTTAGAGACTAGTGTGTGCTGAGTCTCCAATTTGGACTTGTGGTGAGCTCCACATCAAATCACCTAATCCCAATATGCCCCAATAAAATCCTTTTAAATGGATTGTTAGATGGAAAGAAATGAGCTAAGGTTTATTTAATTATCTAGAGTCTTAAAAAGTCAAACTTTTTGTACCCTCCTAACCTTGAATTATTTGTCTAAATTTTAGCTCAATTATTTTATGGCTCAATTCTGACCTTAGGGTCTGCCTTGTATATTTTATCCAAATGTGACCTTTCACTAATTTAAACAACTTATAAAGATGGTACCTCTCCCTCCAAAAGACAGAGAGAGAGAAAGTACAAAATTAGATACCTAAATTTTGTTTATTGCTAAAAAAAAAAAGTATATTAGACTACTAACATTCATAGTTGAATCAACCGTTATAGAGTTGTTATTACTTAAATCAAGTTTTAAATTTAAATTTTAGTATATACAGTCATGTTAAATTAGTTATTAAGAGTTGCTCTTATAGTCTAAACACTAGTAACTTAAACAAAAAAAATTATATTAAACTATTAAATGGGTATCAGCCATTTTAATCATATTTCATATTATCGATTTATATTTCTATGGAAGAAAATTTTTCTAATTAATTGAAACTAAATATAGTACAAATTTAAAATATTATAATTTTTTTAAAAGATGAACTAAAACGAAATTTACTGAAAAGAAAAACAATAGAAACACTCCCAAAGGAATTAAGTGAGACCACTTATCATATTTTGTGTGCACAAGTGAAGATATGTTATATGCTGCCATCGAAGTGCTTGAATTTTCTTGAAATGGAAAAAATAAAATGAGAGAGAAGAAGAAGAAAGCAAAGGACAAGAGGAGTGCTTGTGGGCTGGGGTCCAATCACCACATGATAGGTAGGAAGAATGATTGTGGGGTCGAGGATGCCTCCACTCCAACCGATTGGGCCTTACGAGTGTAGCCCAAAGCTCGTGGCTTTGAGATAGTGACCTCCATTAAAAGGGTACAACCAAGAATTGGTAGAAGACTCAGGCTAAAAACACCATATCTGTTTTCCAATCTCATAGATTGTGATTGTGAAATATACAAGTCACTAGCCAATTTTTGAGAAAGGTATATGTGTATTGTGAGTTGCAGAGTTTAAATTATATCGTCGTAAAGATTTATTATATGCTTTAAAAGAAAAAGAAAAAAAAAGCCTCGTATTGTTTAAGTTTATTATCACTTTAATGTTTAATCTAAAAATTGTACAACGAAGAACGTATACATGTAGCTTGAGAGTTGATTAGTAACAGAGGGGAAAAGAGAGGAGAGATATGGATGTGGACAAGTACCAGAAGACCTAATTTTGGAGCCCCCCTCTTCTCAAAGGCTGTCCCATGTGCATGTGAACATGTTCCCATCAAATTGCCTGTTCACTCAAGCAATCAAAATCATGTTCAACATTTTGATATTTTTTCGCTTGATTTTTGGCAATTTTTTGGATACTATTCAGTTTTCCATGAATTGTTGTAGCAACCCCTCAATTCAAATCAAAATCTTTTGCACTCGAGTGTTTTAGTTTTGTTTGAAGGTGAAGTGCACACGTATGTAATATTGTCATGAAACATATATATACATGTACACGCGTGCATGATTCATTATCTATATCTAGTATCCGTGTCATTATAGAGGAGTCTCAACATTTTCTTGATTTGATTTTTAAAATTATTTTTAGAGTTGGAATACAGCTCAATCAAAATTAAATTTCTATTTAATTACAAGTAATAATGCAGCAAGATTAACATTGAAATGGTAGCCATTTACTACCCTAACATGCAATATTGTCTATAACGTGCCAATTAAACTAGTTGGAAGGCTAATAATGTGTGGATTGATTGGTAAAACATTTATCCAGTGTTACAGGTAGTAAATTTAAATTTAACCCGTAATTAGTGGTATTTTTTGAATTATATCATGAAATTGATTTGTTCATATGCAATATCTGATAATTATAAAAAATTTAATTAATTCTGGTCAAATTAGATGAATTTATAAAAAAAGTAAACTTCTTTAAACGTCTATTTTCTTTATTTATAGTGCTTAAATTCAAAATTTTTAATAAAATTTAAATTATATGTCACTTGAGTTATGAAATTTTATTGAACAATATTATTGGAACAAAATTGAAGGCAATTAATCGTTAGAAGTAAATATTTTATAAATTCATTTTGTGAACCATTATAAAGTGAGTCTTATAAATTTAGTGTTAAGAATAAAATTTGAATATAAAATTTATTTTGCTAGTAGGATCAATTATTATTGGGACGGAAACAATTACGTGTTAGTAGTTAGTATTTTGAAAATTATTTATGAGTCATCACTAAACATATGTCTCATAAATCTAATGAAGAATGAAAGAATGAAACAGTGTGTAATTGCCTACATTTTTATTTGAATCTAGTAGCTATTTCCATACCATATTATAAAGAGAGCGCATCAAAAATGAAAATTTAAATCTGCGCCTTCCCCTTATATGATTTATATGATGTCATACGTTTTGGCTAGACTCTCAGATATTTTAATTATTTTTTTTTTATTATAAATCAAGTGGTTAATTTGCAAGAAGTTAATTATTCTGATGCTTTAAATGCGATATAGGGTAAATATTTTATCTAAAAAAATAGGGAAAAAAAACTAGCTGGAGGGCAACAATCGCATCAAGAACAGTCAATGGGCGTTACCGAAAAAAAAAAAAAAAAGAACAGTCAATGGGCGGCTGATGTAATAGTAGTAGTGATTGCAACTCTGGTGGTCTAGCGGTAGGATTTGCAGTGATCATTATTTGTGGACGATGAACAGTAAATGGACGGCTGATTTGCCCCCATCCTAAAGGAGGGGCCACCATCAACTGTTTGTTTGAAAATCATGATACAATAATTATGCATCATGAGTCATGACACTGAGAGGGCAAGAGCTAGAGCTAGAGGAGCATAGCCGAGCCGATGCAAATATATGATTTTTTTTCGAACAAAAATATATGATTTTGTGTGGTGCGACGATGAATTATGGAGATTGGAGAGGAGATGAGATGGGACTTTTGGTTGGGTTTGGTATACTTGTAGTGAAAATACAAAATACGTACACAAAATATGCATTGTACATGTATCTTTCTTAATGCTCTTGACATTGTCTATCCTTCTTACTTGACATTCATACCAAGGAGTATTTGACCCAGTCTAGGGGTGGCCACGAGCCTGTTCGGGTTTTGAACCGGCCCATAAAAAATCGGTCCTAAACTATTTTGAATTGGAGCCAATCTTAAACTGGTCCAGAACCGAGTGAAGACCCGTTCAAGGTCGGTTCAAATTTTTTTGAATCGTGAACCAGTGATTTTGACAACGATTCTGAACCGGATTTTATATAAAAAAAACTTAAAATATTATTATTATTATTCTCTAAAATAATAAAAATTTTAAAACCGAAATCCGGTTCGGAATTGGAACCGGAATTGGCCGATTCCAAACCGGTCCTGAATCATCCAAAGTACAGTTCAAGTTCAGATCCATAAACCTTCAAACTGAAACCATCCGGTTCTGAACCGTGGCCACCTCTTTCTTTTTTTTCCTTTTCCTTTTCAAGAAAAAATTGAAAATAAAATATATAAAATACTATATTCTCACACGTCGACATAAAATGTTTTTAAAAATATTATTTCAATAATATCGAGTAGTAATTAATAAAAGAAATTTGTTTTTTTTGTTTAAGCTAAAAAACAAAGATACGTAAAATATCAAAATTCATTATAATACCCTATAATATATTGGAAATACATAATTCAATTAAGTAAAAAAAAATAAACTCAAATTTTGTGAAGAGAATGTCAAATCAAGTAAGAGAAATGTTAACAGCACTATCTGTATTACCACTTTCTTTATTATTAGGCATTAGCCCACTTCATTAATTGTTCTTATTAAAAAAAATTCGTTACCATCAATACAGGTAATAAAATGTCACTTTATTGTTAAAAGTAAAATTTCAATTTACCTATAATAAAAGTAATTAGTTTTCAATAAAAACAATTAATGAAGTGGACCAATTATAAAAAGTGACAAAAAAATTTATACAAAATGATTGTTTGAAAATTTAGTAATTTAATGATATAGTTCTTTAAAAATATCAATAGGTTAAAAGTTTAATTTTTAGTTCTTCTACTTTCTTTTACATTCAAAAATGAAAAAATTCTTTATTCCACTCATCAACTAATTTAATATTTTTTGTTTGTTTATTAAGAAACTAAACCGAATACAAGTTAGTTAGTAAATGATCTAATTATAATTAATAAAATTAGAGTAAGAGGAGAGTTTTTATAGGAGAAACCACTCAAATTAAATCTATTAATTGGTTAACAATATATCTAGTAAAGCTAAATTGATAAGTAAAATAAGCAAAATTGTGACAAAAATAAATGCAAAATATAATTTATAAGCTCTATAAATATAATACACAGATTAGGTGTTAACTCCAACATGAGTAATTGAATTTTTTTTTTTTTTTGACCAGAGTAATTGAATTTTGCAAAGATTAGTTAGTTATGCAATTAAATTGCAACTATCCTATTTATAAGGTGGTATAATGTGCCACATTTTGTGGCTAAGTGGGTGCCAATGAATTTGCCAAAACAATGCTGTTGCACTATCTACTAGAAAATGGTTGATGAATTTGTAGGTTAAAAAGGAGCCCACCTCTCTTAATTGGTCTAAGGATTGCATAGTGACTGTGGGGGCATATACAAGATGTGAATGCACCCTTGCTATTTTCTTTTCCGGGCAGTTTTGAAAATGTGTTATGGGACTAGAAAGAATGTGACACTTTTAGTGGGGTTGGAGCAAAATTGACATACATTGACAGAAGTATTAAAATAAATTTAGGGAGGGTTAAGAATTTCCCGAAATGGTGCAGTAGAATATACAATATGAAGTTTTTATTGTAAACACGTGTATAACATTTTAAAAATGAATTCATTTTATATTTTTTTCACTTTAAATTACAATTTAAAATAAAAATATTTATATTTATGTATTAATAAAAAATAATAACTTTTTTTTATTGTTCAAAGCCTGATAAAAATATTTATCATTTATGAAAAGCAATTTTTTTGAAATGAAAATGACCACTTAAACAAGTGAATTAGCTTAATTTAGTTCAATTTTTCCAATAAAAGGATGTACTTTTAGAAGTAAATAATGTCACGCAAATTTTGATTATTAAATCAACCATTTAGTGTCAGTGAAATAGTAATTAAGTGATAACTTTTTTTAAAGGTATTCTAAACTGTATGATTCGGTTTTTACCGTCGTCAATTTTGAAAGGAAGGACTGCTTCCAATTATACAGTCCATCAATCCATCAAAATTTAGATCATATGATCTCATCATTAACTAAACCATTATGTGGTTCAATTTAATTTTTTTTGATTTTTAATAACCTAATTTCACTTGACTTTCAAGTAAAATTTTATTCAGTAATTTATTTATTTATTTTTAACTATCTAATTTTGTTTATTATTATAAAACTAATTTTGAACTTATTTTTTCTTATTTAAAAAAATCTACACGATCATTAACAAAAAAAAATAGTTCGCAGAAATTACTTGAAAAAAAAAAAAATTATCAACACTTTTTTGGGGGGGTTGTAGGCTTTGCGAGCAAACCCCTTTTTCGAATTTTCGATTTTGTAATATCTTTTTTGTTTGACTCAAACAAAACTGTTTTGACTCCAAATGATCGTACGGAAAAGATAGTGACACAGCCCACCGTAACTGCCACATGGCCATTACTTTTTTTTTTTTCAAAAAATCATTGTAATTAAATTTTAAAAATCAAAGAAAAATTTAAATTTAACTTTAATGTTAATTGCTAAAAATTAGTTTGAATAACAACGTAAATTGATAAAATTACTTCGAAAATTAATATTTATGAAGTTGTTAAAATTTATAGGTTTATAAAATTATATTTTTATTTTTTAAGAAATTTTAACAATGTTAAAAAATATTTATGTAGATCTAAAAATTTTAGAATCAAGTAATATACGTTTTAAAAAAAATTAAAAATTTTCTATACACTTAATAATTTTTAAAAAATTTTAAATTTATATAAACTTTTATAATTTTTTAACAAATTATTGAGTATATAAAAAATTTCTAATTCTTTTTTATTTAAATGTATATGGCTTGATTCTAAATTTTTAAATTTCAAAAAATTCCTAGATATATAAAAATTATTTTTAACTTTTTTAATTTTCAAAAAATATTTAAAAATGATTTTTATAAACTTAAAAATTTTAAAAATGTAAAAAATTCATAAATGTATATTTTAAAATTATTTTCATCAATTCTCATTATTATTTAAACTAATTTTTATTAATTAGTGTTAAATTTAAACTTTTCTTTGATTTTTATGACTTAATTGCAATAATTTTTTAAAAGAGAGTCCAATATAATTTAATTTTTAAAAATTAAGGTCCAATTCAAATATAAACATCAGGGTAAAATTAAGAGTTCAATTTGTACTTTATCCCTTTATTTATTTATTTCTTTCTCGATAAATTTGAATTTTATTTAATAATTTATATCACATAAATGCTGAAATTAAATTTATTTTAAATTATAATTTTTTTATTCTAAACAATTGAAATTTAAAATCTATTGAATTTTTACTAATTCGATTCAATTTGAACAGAAGTATAAAAGTGATAAACTCTTCTAATAATTAATTTAATACAACTGTACATATCAGAACTTGAGACGACATTTAAATGAAAAATATTCAATAAGATGGAGACAACAAATCAGATTATGATCGCCAGTTTATTGCAGGACTGAAGTTATAAGTATTCTAGTCATTACAGTATCATCAAATTTATAGGTTTTGAGCCAATTTATTATACTATTAACCTGAATACTGTTTCATTCTCTATAATTTTTAGCAAATTTATATTTGTGTTCTATCAATATCTTGCTAGTTTAAATCAATAAATTTATTTTTCTTTAAAAAAAAAAACCAACTGATCTTAATAATTATAGGTATAATATTAACGATGAGCATAATATTTTTCTAATAAGTTGAATGTAGTCGAATTTTAGTATGCAATTTAATTTATTCAGATTCTAAATTTTATTTAAATAGTTGAAAGCTTGACGTCATATAAAATAAAAATTATTTTTTACGAGCAAGTGAAGTGGCAAATTATGAAATTATTAGGGGCAGATAGTATGTACAGTGTCCCTTCGGCTACAAGGTTTGAAAATCATCTACAACAAAAAACTATTAAATAAATAATCACTGATTATTAACCAAAGATAGCATTTGATTTTTCGACAATTCACCAATTGAAAAAAGCAACGTGGCAGCTTCTGCACCAGTTGTACTGACACCGATTTGAGCAGAGGCAGATAAATCGGAAGGGACTGGGGGGGTGGCCGACAAGCAGACAACCTGATTTTGTGGACAGCAGCTCTCGTTCTTTCTATGCCGTCCACGTGTTCCATAGTCGACGGCTCGATCTTCTTCTAATCTCTCCGTACGATCCATCGCTTCAAATCCCAACCCAACCCACGCCCTCCCTCTCTCTGCCCCCCCATTTGCTGATGCCTAGTTCAAGCTTTCACACTTTTTAATAAATTTAAATTTTATTTAGGGTTAGATTAGTCTTTTTATAAATAAAAATGAAAAAAATTTGTGCTACTAGAAGATTTTTGAAGGGGATATTTGTCAGAGTTCAGAAACCTGTTGTTTCTTCTCCTCTTTCATGCTCCATTCTCTGTAAGCACTGATCCTATTTTTTATTTTTTTAATACAAAACAAACAAAGATTTTTGAAAATTATAGTGGCGGAGGTTGATCGGAAATGCAAGACATACACTCAATTGGCGGCGGAGGTGGCAGGTTGTTTCCCGGAGGAGGAGGTGGTGACCGCAGGCTGAGGCCGCACCATCACCAGAACCACCAGGCATTGAAGTGTCCTAGGTGTGACTCGCTTAATACTAAGTTTTGCTACTACAACAATTACAACCTCTCTCAGCCGCGTCACTTTTGCAAGAGCTGCCGTAGGTACTGGACTAAAGGAGGCGTCCTCCGTAACGTCCCTGTCGGCGGTGGATGTCGGAAAACAAAGCGGTCAAAACCGAAACAAAACACCGCAGGAGGTACAGATACCACAACTACTGCCGCTACTACTACTACTACCGCTAGTACGCCACCACAGTCGCTACAGCAGCAGCAGCAGCGATCGAATTCTCATTCGAGCAGCGAAAGTTCAAGTTTGACAGCGACAAATACTACAGGGACGAACGCTGGTTTAGAAGCAGTCTCGGCGCATTCTTCGAGCTCTGCTTCAAATAATATGCTGAATGGAATTAGCGAATCTAAACTATTTGTCCATCCGAACATTAACACGAGCTTTGATCATGGTTTGTTAGAGCAAGGATCGGACTGTGGGATCTTTTCAGAGATTGGAAGTTTTACTAGTTTAATTACGTCTTCAAATGATCATTTGCAGTTTGGATTTGGTAGCTTAATGAACCAGCAACCTGCAGCTCTTGAACATGTCCATCAGAATCAGAATTTGCTGCAGCAGAAGATGGTGGTTGGGATGAGTGGAGAAGAGATGAAGCTGCAGGACATAGCGGGAGGAGGAGGAGGAGGGGGGTTGATTGATCAGACGCTTCATGCGGACTTATCAGGTTTGCAGAGTTGTAGATCAGGGATTGGAGGAGGATTTGGAGCGTTGGATTGGCAAGGGAGTGGAGGAGATCAAGGATTGTTTGATCTTCCTGGTACCGTAGATCAAACATACTGGAGCCAGACTCAGTGGACTGATCAAGATCACTCTAGTCTCTATCTCCCGTAAATTATCGTCTCTTACCTTAATTAATTTATTTTCTTAATTTTAACTTAAAAAAAAAGGATTTAAAAAGATTTTAAAAAAAAATCTCTCAAAAAAAGAAAAAAGAAAAATTGAGAGTTTTTATGGAAAATATAAATATGATGACCGTTGTTTCTTGTATGTAAATTTTTTTTTTCAAATATTTTTTTCTTAAATTTTGGGAGGGTTTAATTTGGTTATTTGGATGATGTTTGGGCTTGATCTTTTATTGTTCATGTGCAACTAACTTCCATGTTAGTTTTTTTTCTTTTTTTTAGCACCGGTTATCAGTCCAAGTGGTTTAATTTTTTTTCTTTTAAAAGATGTTTCTGATGTATTATCTGGGATTAAATTAAATCAAAATATAGAGAAAACAATAGTATTTTGTTTTGCTTAAATTATGGTGTGCTTTTTCTGTTTCTTAGGCAGAAAATTCTTAATTCTTCGTGTTAATATTTCCAAGTTATTAAATTTGTGATATAGTTTAATACAAAAATGTATTATAGGTATTTTTTTTTTATCATAAATAACTGAATTTAATTAATCCAATAGTTTAATATAATGTCCTGATTTAATAAGAATTTTTTATTTTTCAATTGATGATTAGCTGCCTAATCCAAACTGTAAGTAGTAATAATAAAACGAGAATATGCCACATCACGATTGATTGGTGGCGATAATAATTATTATTTTTACATGGATCCGTTAAAAATAACTGTGATAAGGTAGTGTGCGTACGAAGGGTAGGAGTGTTTAACTGTGGTCGGATGGTTGGGTCCCACATTTGTCATTACCAGTTCCATGCGTGATAATGACTTGACGTGGCTGTGGGAAGAGATGGGCTAGGTGGGATCAACTCATAGGATGATGGAAACATAAGAAAGAGGGGAGTCGGTTTGTCCTGAGTGATGAACCGCATTACACAAGAAGAAGAAGAAGCTGATGAAGAAGAGAATAAGAAGAAAAATAGGATTGTGAAAAATGGTGTGATGATGATGACGTGGAGGGCAAATTTGTGGGACCAGGGTTAGGTGTGGGTAGTGGTAGTAGTTACCGGTGAAAACTAGGCGTGGTGTGGTGGACCGAGTGGGCATGTGTACGTACACATTTGGTGGGTACTAACTCTCTAAGCAGTGTCTGAACTGACTCTTATGTGACACGTACAGTAGTAGTATGTTGTTTTGGTGCAATCAGAAATATTATGAGGATCAGATCGTAGTTGCCCATTCCCACAACCCCCATAATTTAAAGCTCAAATGTGCACGTTATTTTTATTGGTATGGTGCCTATAAGGCTATAATTATGCGTAGCCCATAACAGAGCTGGTGGCTTGTTTTGGCTTTCCCCCTCGAATGTGGAGTGGGGAGGGCGAGGTTGAAGTAGTTAGTGCAGGGTTTTTGAGATGAAAAATTAGCATTGAAATGGCCCTTTTGTCAGCTGTGTATTTTTGCTATGATGAACAAAGATTTTTCTTTTCCCATCTCATATTTTGTTGGCTAAGAGATTGATATTTACTTGTGCGTGTGAATATGGGTATGCGAGCAAGACTTAGCATTACGCATTGGGATATAAAAATATCTCTTGATTTGGTTAAAAACTGAAAAATGTACCACAAAATAGGCTTCGCTTAGAACATAAGATGATAATATTATTTATGAATTTTAAATGATGTAATGCAGTGCCTTGGTACTTAAGGCGGATTGGAAGATTTTTCTTTGCACAAAAATTCCAGAACTCTTGCAAATCTAAATTTTAAGTCGTATGCATTAATGATGTGATGTGATTTCTCACCCAGTTAATTAATATCGTTTAAACAATGATTTAAGTTATTATTATTCTTTTTTTTTTAATTAAATTGGCATCCAAATTCTAGTAAAAAATTGCAGTCGTCGTAATTCAATATAAATTTAACGATAAGGACATAAATTTTCTTAACAAATATCCTCACCTGAACTGAACTCATAACCTTAAGTTATTGGTAACTTCACCTTAATCATGTGGCTAGAGTTCATTTAACTAAACATTCTTAACTTACCATTCTACGTACTTTGATAAAAAAATTGACTTCTAATAGTCATGGGCTTAAAATTTAGGTGACGTTGTTGCTCGTGCGATGGTCCTAACCATGGGGTAGCCGCTAGCCTTGGGCAACGCTAAGATTGTGACATGCTGAGGAGGATAGTGGCCTGTCACATTCTAATTGCCTGAATAGAGACCCACGCAAGTGTGAAGGATTTATCAAGGAGACTGATGGCCGCTCCACGGTGTCGTGTCCTTCATTGCCTTGGCAAGACCAAGTGACAGTGGGTCGTGGATCATGACTGGATAAATAGTAGTATTTTGCCTTGAGAGTCTAGCACATGGATGTGGGTGGTGGTCCTTTTATAATAGGGTCATCATGGTTCTAGCAATTTGCCCTTCAGTTTTGGCACTGATTTTGATGGTGCATTTCCTTCAACTGGGACCTCTTTATACGTATATAGGATCCACTTAATGTTTGAAAATTGAGCAGAGTCATTAAATACATGGTAATTACAACACTAGGATGGAGATCATAAATATGTTACCCCCAAAGCCTTAGCCTAGTGGTGGAGGCTTGGGGGTGTGGGTTGAAGGTTGGGGGTTTAATATCCCCTTCCCCCCTCAACCTCCCCACTTTGGTCAAAAAAAAAAAAAAAAGATCATAAATATGTTATATAAATTGATGAGGTAGCATAGGTACCAAGTGTCTACATTTAAAATTCAATAACTTGATGAATATGTCTTCAAAGTGGCTGATTCAAATCTACATTTAAAGTTCAATATTGATGAATATGTCGTCAAAGTGGCTCATTCAAATTTGAATATCGGTTTTCACATAGCAATTTCTCTACGGTCGCTAGAGGGAAACACCCCCACCAATAAACAGGCTTGCAGTACCATGGGCTGCAAAAAGCAATGGTCACACCTACTCACTTGCGACTTTTATATGGGGGGCCTGTTTTGAATCTCAGGACTTCCAAATAACAGGTGTTAGGTGAGCTGCTGACTTGGTGGCTAAATCCTGTCGTCCTTGTCAAATTCTTCAGTAGTTTTGCATGGGAATGTTTGATCAAATTGACAACTGTATGAAGAGGAGAGATACTTATGTACATTCAGAAGCTATTTTGGATGTTTTAACAGGTAGACGAGTAATACCTATTTTGAATGTTTTAAACCTGGCTGATAAGTACCAAGAATAGTAGATTACATGGGAAGGATATATTGCCCAAGAACGTGACTCCTGCACTATTTACAACTGAGTCATCAGAAACAGAACGTATTACATAAAGGGCTTCACAGGGATTCGGCTGCTACAAAAGCCTCTTCTACTGTAATTCTTATAAATAAGCATATATGCAACCGATTATAAGATAAGGAGAGAGAACATCTACATTTCTCTGCATCACAGCTATAATTTAACTCACACTCACCAAAAGGAGGGAAACATTTCACCTTACTCTTCTTTATTTCCAGCAAATAAGCACTCTCCAACGCGATTTTCTTGTCGGTTTTCTCCTGTCAGCAATTGGCATTGTCCTGTCAGGAATTGACAATGGCGAACATTGTTTATTGTCAGGGACTGCCATTCTTGCAGGGCTACCAGGCCATTCTGAGACCAATCTGAACGTATAAAACCAAAAACTGTGAACACCCAAGTCCAGAAAACAAAAACCAGGTGTATATATGTGCTAATAATGATTGTAGGTAAAAGGTATTTTTACATAGGAAAAGCGAAAGAACAAGCGCTGGCGGTACTAGTACTTGAACGGAAGCTGATTGGGCTAGAATGATAATCTTCAACTTCGATGGAACTGGATTCTCCATCATAATCTTGACAATTCTTGTCACTTTGGAGGCAGCGCTTGCTTGACGTGTGGTGGTGATTTTGCGCTTCAATTGTGGACGGTGACAAAGAATTTGGCAAGGTTGCTTCTTTGCGTGCAATCTATAAGTTCTAAATGAATCAGAAATTGAAATTTCAAAGAAAAGTGCGCCAAGCACTTAGCCACTTCTGTAATATACTATTACCTATTTAATTTGAATAGATGGAATCATGGAGCAAAGCAAAGAAAGTCTGATCTCTTACCTCTTTAATTCGGCGAATATTTGGTGAAATCTTTTTAGCAGTATTATCAGTCCAAATGCTATATCTTTCATCAAAATATTCTTCCTTTTCCATCGACAACCTTTTGTGACTAGTGTGTAAAAATCTTTCTCCAGGACTATCAGTCCTGACAGCTTCCGTTCTATCAGAATCTTGTCTGTCTTCCAATGCCGACATTTTTAAATCCTGCAGCTTCTTTGGTCGTCCATGTTTAATCAGGTGAATTGCTTCAGCAGAATGACCAACCAAAACTTCATCTATGTCATCTTCGAAATCTTTTTCGTCTTCCATCAAGAACCTTTTAGATGAGTCTTGATCGTTCCTGCTGTCATATTCTGCCTCTAGCTCTAATTCATTTGTAATACATGACAATCTTTCCAGAGTTTCCTTGGTTGAGTCGACACTTTCCGTGTCCTGAGAGTCATCTTGGCTAGCTGATTCACCATCCATGAAAATATCCTTGAAAAACCGATAATCGCCTTCTTCAAAAAATGCAACCATCTCCGGCGTGTCGAAGTCTTCTTCATCTCTTTTAACATAAATCTTTCGCCTTCCTTTGTTTTCTTCTGATTCAATGGTAGGTCTTGTAGGATCTTCTGCTACAGCTGCACCTTGGTTCCTGACAACTCCATCTTCATTCTGTCTATTGGGTCTGAGATTAGTCCCTTCATTAGCTTTGTAGCCTTTCAACTCCTGAGTGTAGTTATCAATGAATTCAAAGGACTTGTAAACAGGCATATCATCCAAGTTCAATTGTCCATTTTTTGAGTCGGCGTCTGTGTAGTGATAGAAAATAAGAATAAAAAACATATGCTATATCAGCAGTTCTGTTGAAATTCCAATATAAATACATAAAACTAGAAAACATTGCGGTTGCAGGAATCTTCTTTAGTGCTCATATTGTTATTGAATGTGGTAGAGTGGGATTCTTGTACCACACTATCCGGGCATATTAACATCTAATCAGATCCTAATATGTATAAGATTTATTCAAACTATTAAGATACACACAAACTTCAACTAGCAAACAATTACTCCATCCTCAATACATTTTCATTTCAAAAATTTTGGGAAATGCATCGGAAACGTTATAAGACCTTTATGCAATATATTTTTAGTTTTTTCCTAAACAAAAACGAAAATAAATAAACTCTTTGTATTTCTATACTAAACAGAACAATTTGTAATTCAAATGGTTGAATATTGATTGACAATGTAATACTTATACATAAAATTCATATTTATCTATTGGCTCATAAATTTAAAGAAATGTGATACAGTTTTACCTTCGTTTTCATCAGCATAGATTACATTCAATTCTCTGATAAACTGGAACATTTTTGGCTTTTCAGGATTTGCCTGCCTATGCTTCAATCTGCCATGTCCCATTCTTTAGTCATGTAGGACCATGATTGATAACACCAAAGACTGTATGCTAGAGAAAATAATGCCTTGTCACCTGAACCCAGACAAAAGCAAGAGAATTGAATACCATCTACAGCCGGCTACTTATGATACAACATTTAATACTGAACTTCATCAATGTCAAAATATGTACCTATTTATGCTTTTGCATGAACTTGCAGTGGAATTATAAAGAATTTGCTCTGACAGAAACCTGCTGCACAGTCAGAAGCATTGGAAATTTTCACATGTTAAAGAAAAATATTGAGGAAGAAATCAGCTTAAAACCAGTTCAGATTGAATAGGAACTCACATTGTTCGAATTTTTATGTTGTTTTTCTTGTCTAGAAAACAGTCTGATACGTCTTTTTTTCAAGAATCATTATCCTCCTGCATTCACAAAATCAAGAAACGGAGGTTGCAAGAAGTAAGATTTTTTCTCCAGGGATCAGATTAAAAATGTATGTAAGAAACACAAGTCCTGAACATTAAATGCATTAAAGAGTGAAGAGTAATCATTTTACAAAGAAAGTTCAAGAAAAGATAATGCACCAGAGCCAGAACCTATGACTTTACAATCTGGCAAGCAAAGATGCACCAACAAGAAAATTACAAACCACAATGACCTTGCAAAGAAAGCAACAGCAAGAGTAACAGCTATTATGAAAGTAAAAAAAAAATAATAAAAAAATAAACAAAGAAGAAAAGGAGAAGAAAAAAAAAATTACCAGGAAGAACTTGAAAGAACATAAAAAAGGTTCAAGACATGGAGAGCAACAATGGAATGAAACTAAAAAAGGTAAGTAGCAAAAATAGAATGACAACCCTTATGCATAAAAGAATTGTGAATCTATTTAAAAACAAGCTGTTAATTGGTTGTTGCAGTAATCATGAATTAATTAAAAAAACAAACAATAACAGATTAATTAGAGTTTGAACATGTCAACCAGTATGTTTCTAGGGGCCAACCATTATTGGATAATTAGGACATGCAATTATTTTTGTCTAAAACAGTTACTAGCTGATCTGTATCAACGGATTATTCTGGCCCCTTTTCATCTAAAAGTTTTAAACTAAGCTCTTCAACCATTCATTCAATATATATTATATATAAAGCTTTTTGTACCCAAAAACAATGGTCCACTTACTTCAAAAACCTTCATTTTCATTATGTTGAACTCCAACCTTTTTGATCACCATCATCTTTGCTTGCAAAACTCGCAATGCTAGCTGCCACTGTATTTATAACTCAAAAGAATAATAAACATTGATCGGTGATACAAAAACATATATAAAGAAATAAAGAAAGTTACAGGGTAGATGCGTGTGTCCTGTTCATTTTCATTCAATGTGTATTGTGTGCCTGTGTTTTGTTTTGAAAAAGAAAAGAAAAATAGTGTGTGGATATAAAATGTTAACATATTAAAAATGGGAAAAAAAATAGCGTAGAGATTTTTGCACTCATTCTCTTGATAATTGCACTCCATTTTGACTTTATTAACAATATAAATGACTTAGTTACCCTTAATTTCTAATGATTATATATCTTTCACAACAATTAATATTAAATGCAAAATTATTTAATTATTCATACATAATAAAAATCCAATAATTTTAATATAAATAATTTACTTCGATTTAATAGTTTTTATATTATAATCACTCATGATTATTTATAATTTTATCAATTTATTATGTTATTTTACTGCGTGTTCAACTTATACTGTTAAAATTTTATTAAAATAGTTCTATTTTTTTTTCTTATTTAACTATGCATTATATATTTTAATATTTAATTGTTTACTGCTTTTAAGTGTTTATACAAATGATATTTACATTTTTTAAAAAATCAACGGTGAATTTAATTTTAATTTTCTTCATTCAATTTTTTTAAAATAAAAATGATAGGGAATAATACAAAAACTATTATATGTATTGACAAAATTCATATAAAATAAAATAAC
>CATIWK010394533.1:0-10126 GCA_949634005.1 Mallotus japonicus
TTATGAATTTCAAAGCCATATTCACCAGATCAGTATCATTATAAGTCTAAAAAGTAAAATTAAGCTTCCTCTATTTCTATCAATTTTGTAATAACATCTTCAAAGTTTTCATAGAAATAAACAGCACCCCATTTCGAGTTACAAAACTTCATATATGGCTTCAACAAGTAATATGTTCTCACCTGAACATGACACTCGAATTCAGCAACCTTCATTTATATGTACAATCTCATTTATATGTACAGTCTCATCTCAAGAATAATCAACCATCGATACAATAATAAAAAATCAATATCCATTAATTTTAATACACATATTCCCTTAACAAATCAGTTTATAAATAAATTTATAATTATTTATTTTAAGTGTTATTTTCACATAGTACATTAAGATTATTCACTTAACTTTATTATTTTCTTGCTTTTGCTTGCATCTACTTGTGTGATAGACTCATTCCTAATTTGTTTGGCTAAAATAGATCATAATTCACTTTCTTTAAACACCTAAAATAATGAAATTTCTTCTAGTATGATAACATCATTAAACTTCCTAAACATATATGACTGCGAACAATAACAGATTTAATCGGACGAATTTAAAAATTCCTTAAAACTTCTGTATAATAAATTTCAAGATGAAACTTTCCAGATGATTAACCCTATGTGTCTATAGTAATTTAAAATTAATTTTGTTTCAATTGGAGGTGTATAGAGAAAGAACCCTAAGAAATAATTGACCATACTCAAACCATCAACAGAATTTAAGCAATAAAATGTTCAACCCCAAATAACTATCAAACCAGTAGAATTATGTTTACTCTATTTATGTAAGTTTTGTAGAAGACAGCTTAAGGTTTCTTGAGGCACAAACGGAACCTAATTTGGACATACGTAACTCAAGTTATAGATTAAATAAAATGACTGTTCATAACTGATTCTACTTCCTTTCTTCTCACTTCTTTTTCTTCTTTTCACACAAAAATAATCAATCTCCCTCTCCTTTTCTATGCCACTTTTCATCCCTTTTTTTTTTATTTAAATAATACTAATAATAATAATAATAGTAGTAATAATAATAACAATAAATAACTAAACAAATTTAAGCCCTATATTTTTGTCATTAATCGATTTAAACCCTTAGCTTTCTAATTCCTGATATGGACTTAATTGCAACATTTATAATCTTCTTCTATATAATATTGGAATTAACATCATGCATTTTTTATGTTCATATGATATGCATGTTAAGCAAATAAATGCAAATGCATAAGGTCGGCGTTACACTTACAGCATCAATGTGTTTACATCAGCCTTTTTCTACTCCAAGATTATCATCTCATTCCGAAAGAAAAATGAATAGGCGTTAACATATATCCACAAGAGAACAAAAATCAATTGACACTCTTTCTACCAACAGGTAATGTAAATTTTCTGATGAATGCTAATATAGAATAATGAAATATGAGGGTAACACATCAACTTCAACAATCATGCAAATTTTCAATTTAAAATTTCTTAGGGCTTCGGTATAGAAGCCTCATTTCTTTGGCATAGAGGCTACCAGCTCATTTACCTGTATTCAATAACTTACGGATCCAAATATGCTAATGCCAATAACATGATTTACATCCAAAAAAATATAATGTTTTGAATATTTACTTATACAATATTTAGATATTACAAAAATTGAGAGGCAAACAACGAAAATTTCCATATTTAAAAAAAAAATAGAAATCTAAAATGCTTTCTCCTCGTCCTCCTCCTCCTTATTTATTGGCTTGCTTTAGATCAAGAATAGTTATGATTAGTTAGTAGCCGTAGAAGCTAAACCAAAATAAAATAAAATAATGATATTTTACCATGAACAGCCTTCATCACGTTGGCGCTGGCAGTTACGAGATCTCGGATCTCCCTCTACTTTTCTTTATGGAGCTCAAGCAAAACTCTTGTTTGTGAGGATAGAGTGTTTTGAGCTCCGTGAAGAGATGCACATTTCGCTTCTAGTTTTGTTATTCCTTCATCTAACGCATACAAATCACTATTATGGATACATATATATGTATGAAGACCTACAAGAATGCTAACATTTAACTTCTTCATTATAAATTTACCGAAGTGATAACAACTATTGCTGGAAAAAAGAAATAGATATAAGAACTATTGTTGGAAAAAAGAAAAATATAGAAGCTGTTGTAAAAAAGAAAGAGATTTATAATGAGGAGTGAGGAGTGGTTGCAGCATTAAAATTTATACTCCAAAAAACATTGATGGATTGGACGGAAAAGACTGAGAAAGCAAGGATAGTGAGGAAAAAGTATTCAGCATTAATGACTCTTCTTGGAAGGCAAAGAGACCGTGAAAAAAGTACTCAGGTTGGCTACATCCTTAGAAACCGACGGCTAAAATTAAAAAAATTAAAAAAAATTATATATAAACATATGTTAATCAAATGGGCTATATCAGCACCGCCCAAAATCTACCATGTAATTCTTATAATTACATGCACATCAAGAGATCACCACACTATCACAATATTTCATTTATCTAGTTATCAACTGAATTCATCACATACTACACCGTTAAGAAATTAACATCTTCTGAAATACATGAGATCACAATACTGCCAACATGCAGAATCAATAGTGCAAATTCTAAAATATATAAAAAATTCCACATTATGAATTTCAAAGCCATATTCTCCAGATCAGTATCATTATAAGTCTAAATTAATTTGCAATTGAGTTTGCATTAATTGGATATTTATAGAAGGAGAAACATAAAAAACAACCCAGAATGATCAAGCTGTCAATCAAAACTAAGCAACAAAAAGTATAGCCTAGGTTGACTATCAAAAAAGTAAAATTAAGCTTCCTCTATTTCTATCAATTTTGTAATAACATCTTCAAAGTTTTCATAAAAATAAACAGCACCTCATTTGGAGTTACAAAACTTCAGCTATGGCTTCAACAAGTAATATGTTCTCACCTGAATATGACACCCGAATTCAGCAACCTTTGTTTATATGTACAAGCTCATTTATATGTACAGTCTCATCTCAAGAATAATCAACCATCAATACAATAATAAAAAATCAGTATCCATTAATTTTAATACACATATTCCCCTTAACAAATCAGTTTATAAATAAATTTATAATTATTTATTTTAAGTGTTATTTTCACATAATACATTAAGATTATTCACTTAACTTTATTATTTTCTTGCTTTTGCTTGCATCTACTTGTGTGATAGACTCATTCCCAATTTGTTTGGCTAAAATAGATCATAATTCACTTTCTTTAAACACCTAAAATAATGAAACTTCTTCTAGTATGATAAAATCATTAAACTTCCTAAACATATGTGGCTGCCAGCAATAACAGATTTAATCGAACGAATTTAAAAATTCCTTAAAACTTCTGTATAATAAATTTCAAGATGAAACTTTCTAGATGATTAACCCTATGTGTCTATAGTAATTTAAAATTGATTTTGTTTCAATTGGAGGTGTATAGAGAAAGAACCCTAAGAAATAATCGACCATACTCAGACCATCAATAGAATTTAAGCAATAAAATGTTCAGCCCCAAATAACTATCAAACCAGTAGAATTATGTCTCCTCTATTTATGTAAGTTTAGTAGAAGACAGCTTAAGGTTTCTTTAGGCATAAACATACATAACTCAAGTTTAAGATTAAATAAAATGACTGTTCATAACTGATTCTGCTTCATTTCTTCTCACTTTTTTTTTTTTCACACAAAAATAATCAATCTCCCTCTCCTTTTTTATGCCACTTTTCATCCCCTTTTTTTTATTTAAATAATACTAATAATAATAGTAGTAGTAGTAATAATAATAACAATAAATAACTAAACAAATTTAAGCCCTATATTTTTGTCATTAATCGATTTAAACCCTTAGCTTTCTAATTCTTGATATGGACTTAATTGCAACATTTATAATCTTCTTCTATATAACATTGGAATTAACATCAGGCATTTTTTATGTTCATATGATATGCATGTTAAGCAAATAAATGCAAATGCATAAGTGCAAATACATGTTTACATCAGCCTTTTTCTACTCGAAGATTATCATCTCATTACGAAAGAAAAATGAATAGGCGTCAACATATATCCACAAGAGAACAAAAATCAATTGACACTCTTTCTACCAACAGGTAATGTAAATTTTCTGATGAATGCTAATATAGAATAATGAAATATGAGGGCAACACATCAACTTCAACGATCATGCAAAAATTCGATTTACCATTTCTTAGGGCTTCGGTATAAAAGTTTCATTTCCTTGGCATAGAGGTCACCAGCTCATTTACCTGTATTCAATAACTTACAGATCCAAATATGCTAATACCAAAAATATGATTTACATCCAAAAAATATAATTTTTTGAATATTTACTTATACATTATTTAGATATTACAAAAATTGAGAGGCAAACAAGGAAAATTTCCATAATTTAAAAAAAAAAACAGAAATCTAAAATGCTTGCTCCTCGTCCTCCTCCTCCTCATTTATTGGCTTGCTTTAGATCAAGAATAGTTATTATTAGTTAGTAGCCAAAGAAGGTAAACCAAAATAAAATAAAATAAAGATATTTTACCATGAACAGTCTTCATCATGTTGGTGCTGGCAGTTACGAGATCCCGAATCTCCCTCTCGTTTTCTTCATGGAGTTCAAGCAAAACTCTTTTTTGCGAGGACAGAGCATTTTGAGCTCCCTGAAGCGATGCACATTCCGCTTCTAGTTTTGTTATTCTTTCATCTAACGCATACAAATCACTATTCTGGATACATTCATATGTATGAAGACCTGCAGGAATGCTACGATTTAACTTCTTCATTATAATCTTACCGAAGTGATAACAACTATTATTGGAAAAAAGAAAGAGATATAAGAACTATTGTTGGAAAAAAGAAAGATATAAAAGCTGTTGGAAAAAAGAAAGAGATATATAATGAGGAGTGAGGAGTGGTTGCAGCATTAAAAGTTGGGATAAGGTATATTTTGGCCCTTGAAGTACACTTAAACACCTGAAATAATTTTTGGCTCAATTATACTAAAAAATCAAGATTTATTGAACTTTAAGCCCCTCCCTTCACGGATGTGTTAAAACATCCGTTAGTGGGGCCTTTTAATTACCACATCACCGCTCGCCTCCTCCTCCTCTTCTTCTTCTTCTTCTTCTTCTTCTTCTTCGGTAGATGCCAACCAAAATCCAAAATTCTCTGCGTTCCCATGGTGGCTGCCACCACCACCTCCACCACCAATCTTTCCTCCTCTTCTTCTTCTTCTTTTTTTGAAGTTCTTGATTTTGTGTAGAATTTAAAGAAATCAACGGTACCTCTTTTTTCTTATTCTTCTTCTTCTTCCTCTGTTTCTTATGCCTTCAAGCCCCACATCGTTTTCTCATCTCTGAGGTTATCTCTACAAATAAAAATTACCCAGATGATAGTTTTCTTGATTATGACAATGATGATGATGATGCGTTTCTAAAGCTGCTCCTCTGTTCTTCATCACCGTCGCTGTTCCGCTTTCATCACCGTCGCTGCTCCGCTTTCATCACCGTCACTGCTCCTCTGGTCTTCTAGAAGGTAGAGAAGAAGTTCGTGAGAGAGAGAGAGCAGTATTGGGCGATTGACCTGTGAGTGAACACCTTCTTCTCCTCCCTTATTTGAGCTTCGAATTTCTTGATGCTAAATTTTATGGTGTTGTAGGTTACTAGGAAGAATCATGGATGGAGACACTGATGTTAGTGAATCCATCATTGATCCAAAAGCAAGCAAAGCAAATATTTTCTTTTCTTGAATTAATTTTTCAATATGTTTGTTTTATATTATTATGATTGTTGTTGTTCTTATTTTCGACGATGCTATTATGATCTATGAGTAATATGGTCGAATAGGTGGTGTGAATTATGTGAAAGGAATAAGCGCAGCGCAACACATGGAGAAATCCTCTGCATGAGCGACTCTACAACTGGAGAAAGAAGGAGAAGCAAAAGTAAAGTGTTCAAGATTTGTAGTACCATGACAAATTTGCCCATAAGTGATGCTTCAGGCAGACAGATTATTTCAATTTTAATGTTGCTGCACAATTTTATGCATGAGCATTCCCTAATCACATCTCACTAATTTCTCATTGCAGCACTTTCATCATATACATTTTTACTGAGGCTTCAACCATTAAATGGAAGCCAGCAACAGTTCATCCCAATGAATGCAAGTGTACTCTAAACAGAGGATGCTTGAATTTTATGTTTCAACTTTTCTTCTTGAAATGGAAACCTGCAGCTGATAGTCTTTTATGATACATTTAGGATGCTTCTAAATGTATCTCCACTTTCTTTGAAATCTCCTTTTTTGCTTTACCCATTTTTACATCAGTTCAAATGATGAATTTGGATTTGAACTCAGATGTAAGTAAGAAAAAAAAATTAATTTTTGACCATTGAGTTGAGGTGGTTGATTATTGCATGATTTTAATTATTATGTTTCTGTCTTTGAAACAGGTACAAGAATCGGAGGACATGAATCATAACACTACTACAAGCAAGTGTGGTGAGCTCAAGAAAAGCTGTAGGGATTGCCAAACCACAAGAACACCTTGCTGGAGAAGCGGTCCCGCTGGTCCTAAGGTTTATTTATATCTTAATAATTTTGTTTAATATTCTTCTTCTTTATTGGTTACTTAGTCCTGTTTTGATGGACTAAGTATGATGCAGACGAGTTTTTCTTCTTTTTTTTTTGATGGAGAATTGAAAACTGTAAAAGGAAATGATCAAGAAATTTTTTTTTCTAAAAAAAAAGAAAAAGTGAATACAGCTTAATGATAATCACTAGTTGTTGCCTTAAAATTTCATGTTTCTTTTCCTTTTAATTTGAGCTTATACTTCAAAATCCGATAATGTTTACAGAAAAGCAAGAATCAAAGAATCGACTTAATGAGCACCAAAAATGAAGATTACAGGCATTTCCTAGGGTGACGTGGCAATGATATGGCCCACTAACAGTGGATTTAACGGCACTGTTAAACAGAGGGGCTTAAAGTTCAATAAATCTAGATTTTTTAGTATAATTGAGCCAAAAAAATTTTCAGGTGTTTAAGTGTACTTCGGGGTATACTTCTGGGGCCAAAATGTACCTTATCCCTTAAAATTTGTACTCCTGAAAATATTGATGGATTGGACGGAAAAGACTGAGAAAGAAAGGACAGTGAGGAAAAAGTATTCAGCAGTAATGACTCTTCTTGGAAGGCAAAGAGACCGTGAAAAAAGTACTCAAGTTGGCTACTTCCTTGGAAACCGACGGTTAAAATTAAAAAAAATTATACATAAACATATGTTAATCAAATGGGCTAGATCAGCACAGCCCAAAATCTACCATGTAATTCTTATAATTACATGCACATCAAGAGATCACCACACTATCACAATATTTCATTTATCTAGTCATCAACTGAAGTCATCACATACTACACCATTAAGTAATTAACATCGTCATAATACATAAGAACACAATAATGCCAATATGGCAGAATCAATAGTGCAAATTCTAAAATATATCAAAAATTTCACATTATGAATTTCAAAGCCTTATTCTCTATATCAGTATCATTATAAGTCTAAATTAATTTGCAATTGAGTTTGCATTAATTGGATATTTATAGAAGGATAAACATAAAAAAACAACCCATAATGGTCAAGCTGTCAATCAAAACTAAGTAACAAAAAGTATAGCCCAGGTTGGCTATCAAAAAAGTAAAATTAAGCTTCTTTTATTTCTATCAATTTTATAATAACATCTTCAAAGTTTTTATAGAAATAAACAGCACCCCATTTGGAGTTATAAAACTTCAGATATGGCTTCAACAAGTAATATATTCTCACCTGAAAATGACACTCGAATTCAGCAACTTTCATTAATATGTACAGTCTCATCTCAAGAACAATCAACCATCAATACAATAATAAAAAATCAGTATCCATTAATTTTAATACACATATTCCCCTTAACAAATCATTTTACAAATAAATTTATAATTATTATTTTAAGTGTTATATTCACATAGAACATTAAAATTATCCACTTGCCTTTATTATTTTCTTGCTTTTTCTTGCATCTACTTCTGTGATAGACTCATTCCCAATTTGTTTAGCTAAAATAGATCTTAATTCACCTTCTTTAAACACCTAAAATAATGGAACTTCTTCTAGTATGATAACATCATTAAACTTCCTAAACATATGTGGCTGCCAACAATAACAGATTTAATCGGACGAATTTAAAAATTCCCCAAAACTTCTATACAATAAATTTCAAGATGAAACTTTCCAGATCATTAACCTTATGTGTCTATAGTAATTTAAAATTGATTTTTTTTCAATTGGAGGTGTATAGAAAAAGAACCCTAAGAAATAATCTACCATACTCAAACCATCGACAGAATTTAAGCAATAAAATGTTCAGCTCCAAATAACCATCAAACCAGTAGAATTATCTTTCCTCTATTTATGTAAGTTTTGTAGAAGACAGCTTAAGGTTTCTTTAGGGACAAACGGAACCCAGAACTCAAGTTATAGATTGAATAAAATGATTGTTCATAAGTGATTTGAAATTCAGACTCCTCCCTTAGCCTTTTTTTTTTCTACTTCCTTTCTTCTCACTTCTTTTTCTTCTTTTCACACAAAAATAATCAATCTCCCTCTAATTTTTTATGCCACTTTCCAGCCCCTTTTTTTATTTAAATAATAATAATAATAGTAGTAGTAGTAGTAGTAGTAATAATAATAAATAACTAAACCAATTTAAGCCCTATATTTTTGCCATGAATCGATTTAAACCCTTAGCTTTCTAATTCTTGTTATGGACTTAATTGCAACATTTATAATCTTCTTCTATCTAACATTGGAATTAATATCATGTATTTTTATGTCCATATGATATGCATTTTAAGCAAATGCAAATGCGTAAGGTAGGTGTTACACTTATAGCCTCACACATGTTTACATTAGCCTTTTTCTACTCGAAGATTGTCATCTCATTCCGAAAGAAAAAGGAATAGGCCTCAACTTATATCCACAAGAGAACAAAAATAAATTGATGCTCTTTCTACCAACAACTAATATAAATTTTCTGATGAATGCTAAAATAGAATAATGAAATATGAGGGCAACACATCAAGTTCAACAATCATGCAAAAATTCAATTTACCATTTCTTAGGACTTCGGTAAAAAAATTCATTTCCTTGGCATAGAGGTCACCAGCTCATTTACTTGTATTTAATAACTTACGGATCCAAATATGCTAATACCAACAACATGATTTACATCCAAATAATATAATGTTTTGAATATTTTCTTATACATTATTCAGATATTACAAAAATTGAGAAGCAAACATGAAAAATTTCCATAATTTAAAAAAAACAGAAATCTAAAATGCTTGCTCCTCGTCCTTCTCATCCTCATTTATTGGCTTGCTTTAGATCAAGAATAGTTATGATTAGTTACTAGCCATAGAAGCTAAAGCAAAATAAAATAAAATAAAGATATTTTACCATGAATAACCTTCATCACTTTGGCGATGGCAGTTACGACATCCCGGATCTCCCTCTCATTTTTTTCATGGAGCTCAAATAGAACTCTTGCTTGCCAGGACAGAGTGTTTTAAGCTCCTTGAAGAGATGCACATTTCGCTTCTAGTTTTGTTATTCTTTCATCTAATGCATACAAATCACTATTCTGGATACATATATATGTATGAAGACCTACAGGAATGCTAACATTTAACTTCTTCATTATAATTTTACCGTAGTGATAACAACTACTGTTGAAAAAAAGAAAGAGATATAAGAACTATTGTCGGAAAGTAGAAAGATATAGAAGCCGTTGGAAAAAAGAAAGAGATATATAATGAGGAGTGAGGAGTGTTTACCGCACTAAAATTTATACTCCTGAAAAAATTGATGGATTGGACGAAAAAGACTGAGAAAGCAAGGACAGTGAGGAAAAAGTATTCAGCAGTAATGGCTCTTCTTGGAAGGTAAAGAGACCTTGGAAAAAGTACTTAGGTTGGCTACTTCCTTGGAAACCGACGGCTGAA
>CATIWK010394542.1:0-15686 GCA_949634005.1 Mallotus japonicus
GATGAATTTGACACATGTTTTGCATGTTCAACATATATGAATAAGATTCAGAAAATATTCGGATAATATTCAAAAATGTTGTATAATGATATGACACTTTTTGCACTTTCAACATATACGAATAATATTCAAAAATATATATAACTGAATAACGAATATAACACATGTTTTGCATTTTCACACATACGAATAAAATTCCGAAAATATATGGATAATATTCAAGAATGTTGAATGATGAATTTTGACACTTGTTTTGCATGTTCGACATATATGAATAAGATTTAGAAAATATTCAAATGATATTAAAAAATGTTGTATAATGATATGACACCTTTTTGCAATTTCAACATATACGAATAAGATTCCGAAAATATACGGATAATATTAAAAAATGTTAAATAATGAATATGACACTTGTTTTGTATGTTCAACATATACGAATAAGATCCAGAAAATATTCGGATAATATTAAAAAAATGTATATAACTGAATAATGAATATGACACATGTTTTGCATTTTCAACATATACGAATAAAATTCCGAAAATATACGGATAATATTCAAAAATGTTGAATAATGAATATGACACATGTTTTGCATGTTCAACATAAATGAATAAGATCCAAAAAATATTCGGATAATATTCAAAAATGTTGAATAATGATATGACATATGTTTTGCACTTTTAACATATACAAATAATATTCAGAAAATATTCAGATAATATTAAAAAATGTTAATTAATAATTTTTGTTAAATGTTAGTTTGGAAGTTGGTTTTGCAAATTTGAGAAATGGAAAAAAAAAATTTCAATTTAAAAAATATATTTCTTTATTTTTTTTTCTAAATAAGAAAATGAAGTAAAAAAATAATTTCATATTTTTCTTAATCAAATAAAGTAATATATAACTATATTGTTGATTAATAGTAATGAGTAATTGATCATTTCAATATTTATACATTTTTATAAAAATATATATAAAAACATAAAAGTATAAACATATGACTTAAAAATATGAGCAATCCATGAAGGCACATTTCTCTCTGGCATTCTATCAAACACTTTGTGAGCCTTTAATTACCAATGACATAGCTATCCAATTATCACATGCTATTCAATCATAATTACCAATGATAATTTTCTTAATTTTATAATAAATGATATCATGTGAGTTCATGTTTCTTTGGTTTCACGGGAATAGGAAAGAACCACAGTTCAAATTTGTAATGGAAACAATTAGCAGAAAAACGTTGAAGAAGAAACAAAAACTCAAGATAGAGCAAATTGCAATGTATAAATGAATCAGCTCATCATTTCCTTTATGATCCAAGTACAAATTCCAGGATTAGGAATATTCTGAAGCAAAAGATACATCTATCATCTTCTTACAAGCCTCTTTTGATGCCTAAGATATAGTTATTAGTGTTAGTCACGTTGGAGTTAGGACAGTCTCATGAGAAGAAAACTCCATGTTTCACTGATATCAAAAATGGAATTGGAAACCGCCACCATGAAATCCTCCATCAAAGCCACCAACCCCCCCAGGAAAGCCTCCTTCAAAATGAAATGTGTATTGTTGGCCCCCACCACCAAAGTTGAAACCGCCACTACCACTACCTATTCCCATTTCTTCTATGTCTTCTCCTCTATCATATCTTACACGCTTTTCTTCGTCTCCAAGAATCTGCAGAAGGCAACACAAGTGTTAGACACAGGAAAACATTTACCCAACTTACATTATTAATAAACTTTAGAAAAAAACTTCATAGGAAGTTATGATATTACAAGCCAAATGGCACATCTCCCTGTTACCAAAAAAAGGAATGTGAATAAAAAATATGCAAAATATTAGAAAACTGCACCTCATAAGCTGCAGTAATATCGCGAAACTTGGCCTCTGCTTCCTCTCTATTATCAACATTCTTATCTGGGTGCCATTGAAAAGCAAGTTTCTTATAGGCACACTTGACCCCATAATTGATATTCATCCACTCACATACACCACTAACAACATTAACTCCAATACCATTGATTACTTGATTTCCGGAACCTCCAGATCCTGTGGTCAAGCAATCAACAAAGGGCAAGGTAAGATGTGGGGTTGCCCCCACTAACCCTCCGATGCCTAAGTTAGAGGGAGAATTTAGAGAGATAAAGAGAGAATAATAACTGAATAGAATAGAGATAGCATGAGTAAGGGAGGAAGAAGTGAGCAGTATTTATAGAGATTGAGATATGCAAACCTAGGAGGAGTAGGATTCCTCTTGTTTGTAGGACTTTCTCTTATTTAAGAAGTATTATACAAGATCCGAGATTCTTCCAAAGAAGGACTCCTTTTCCTACTTGGATTGGACATTCTTGTGCTGCAAGTAATAATTTCAAATAGGCAAATAAAGTATTGTTTGAATAGGAATATACCTATGGGGTATCAACCATAAAACCCATATAAAAAAAATTTACAAGAGAATCAAAGGTGGAAATTGGACCTTTGGCCATAGTTTGCATATCAAAAGCATAAAGGGCAGACAAAAAATTAATTGAAAAATGAAAACTTTCTAAACCAAAAATCACCTTGAGAAATCCAGCTCCAGCAAGAGGAATCAACAGCAATGCTAAAAACCTTATTAAACATGAGAATTAACTAAATTAAAAACCTTACCGTGAGAAGAAGAAGCAGCAGTAGCAGCCTAGCAGGGGCGAAAAAATGCAGAGGAGGCAGTTGGAATTCGAAGGAAGGGCGGTGGTGGAGGAGGACAGTGGTCCCTGGCGGAGAAATTGAAGAATAAAAAGAAGAAGATGATGATGATGAAGTATGAGCAAGCTGAAATTTGAAAATGATGAAGTATAAAGAAGAATAAAATATAGAAAGGGAAAATGGGAACAACGAAAGTGACGGAAAAAAGTGGGCATGCGTGTAATTTTTAATAAAAAATAGGTATGCGTGTAATTGTTGTTAAAAGGTGGGTATTTTGCTGAAAATTAGATCTAAAAAGTGGGTATTTTTGTAAAAATCCCTTGAGAATAATTAGCTAAAAAATATGGTGGTTGTTTTAAACAACCGAAACAACTCAAGATAATAAAAAGCACCATTGAAAAGCAACTAATTTTAATATATTGTTATTCATTAAATAAATATTGTGGAGCAGAACAACAAACTTACCAATTTGTCGATTAGCACTAATAGAATTTGATTAAGTGATAAAAATTTTAAATTTTCTTAAATAAGATTTTAAACTTAAATTTTATATATAGAAAAAATAAGTGTTGGAAAAATTTTGCCCCTCGGCTCGAACTTGATGGTCAAAATTTTTATGGTTACCATATTCTATGACTATTAGATGAAAAAATATGCATACTAATAAAATTTGTACCAATACGTCATTTCAGAATAGTTTAATGACGTATTTCAAAAAAAAAAAAGAATAGTTTAATTAAAAAAAATCATAAAATTTACATTTTTTTATTTAACTTTTAATTTTAACAATTTAATCTATAATTTTTTAACTTAACAACAATTCTATCATATGACTCAATGTGCCAAAACTTGACTAAAGTTACCAGATGAGCAGCATATCACTTAATATTTCAAATGAAATTACATAAACAACAATAAATTTATCCTATTATAGAAATTAATTTTTTTTGAAAATATATATTTTCACAAAAATATTTGTCATAAAAAGTTATTTAACTAAAATATTTTCATATTTGTAGTATTCAATATTTTTTTATAAAAAATATGTTTAAAATTAATTATGTAAACTATATTTTTCATAAAAATATGTTTGTCCAAAAATATATTTCGTGAAAAGTATTATTTAAAATTATATTTTACCAAAAATAGTTTAAATATAAGATTTTGTTCAAATGAAATAATTTTTTTATTGAACAAATAATTTTATTTCAATAGATCACATGATAACATTGTTATTAATTTAAAATTAATTTATTAAAATTAAAATTAGAGAGTAATAATTTATTATATGTTATTTTAATTTTTCAATTAAGAAAAAATTATTAGAACAATAACTTATCATTTTTTATTTTACTTTTGTTATGTAAACAATAAATAAAATAAAAAGAATTAAAATAAATCTAATTATTCTATATTATAAATAATTTAATAATTTTAATTTTTAAAACTCCAATACAAGAAAAGGCAAAATAAAAGACTAAAATTAAATTTCCATTTCCCCGCCCATGTAAAATCAAAAACCCCCTTTTTTTTTAATTTTTTTTTTCCTCTTTCTCTCTTTAATTCACTAAACCAAAAAACCCTCTGACTCACTGCGCTACTTTTCACTGAAAAAAAAAAAAAAAAAAAAGCAGAGAAAAAATGGAAGAAGAAGATCAGCAAAAAATCATAGATCTGGTGAAAGAGCTAGTCCATCGCTTGCTCTCTCAAAACCCTAACCCTAATTCTAACAACCCTAACTCTTCAGATTTCCACAATGCTTTTCGCTATGCGATTCGAATCCTTTCCAGCAGGTTAACTCCTTCTATTTCTCCTGATTCCGCTGCTATTGCTGAATCCATCAAGCGCCGTCTCGCTACTCAAGGTAAATCCTCGCAGGCGCTTACTTTTGCTGAACTTTATAATAAATTTGCTTCTAAAAATGGTCCTGGTAGCATCGATAACAAATGGGCTGTTCTTTATTTGCTCAAAATTATATCTGACGATAGAAAGATTGCTAAAAATGCTCCAAATTCGACTCATTTGTTGCCCTACTTAGCTTTAAATGACTCTGAGTTGAGCAATGATTGGCGGGTTAATCATAGTTTGAAGAAAGGTGATAAGGGTTGGGAGAATGGAGTTTTACTGGTCGCAAAAGATCCCGAGAATTTGCGTGAGATTGCTTTTAGGGAGTATGTTAATTTGGTTAAAGAAGAAAATGAAGTGACTGAGGAGGTCCTAGTGAGAGATGTGTTGTATGCCTGCCAAGGTATTGATGGCAGGTATGTGAAATTTGATGCCAATGTTGATGGGTATAATTTGTTGGATACTGTTAAGGTTCCTAGAGCTACTAGGCTTATAATTAGGAAGTTGTGTGAGTTGGGATGGTTGTTTAGGAAGGTTAAAGGGTACATTTCAGAAAGCATGGATCGATTTCCAGCTGAAGATGTGGGTACTGTAGGGCAAGCATTTTGTGCTGCATTGCAGGATGAACTCTCAGAGTATTATAAGTTGTTGGCTGTGCTTGAAGCGCAGGCAATGAATCCCATCCCAATGGTTTCAGAGACGGCTAGTTCAGGGAATTATTTGTCATTGAGGAGATTGTCAGTTTGGTTTGCAGAGCCAATGGTGAAAATAAGGTTAATGGCTGTTTTGGTCGATAAATGTAGAGTGTTGAGGGGTGGGGCAATGGCTGGGGCTATACATTTGCATGCCCAGCATGGTGATCCACTTGTTCAAGAGTTTATGAGGAGTTTACTTCAGCGCGTTTGTTCTCCACTTTTTGAAATGGTTAGGAGCTGGGTTTTAGAAGGGGAGCTGGAGGACATTTTCGCTGAGTTTTTTATTGTGGGTCAGCCTGTGAAAGCTGAGTCACTTTGGAGGGAGGGTTATCGCCTTCATGCTGGGATGCTTCCTTCATTCATTTCACAGCCGCTTGCTCAGCAAATTTTAAGGACTGGAAAGTCAATAAATTTTCTCCGTGTTTGTTGTGATGATCGTGGCTGGGCAGATGCTGCAACAGAGGCTGCTACTGCTGCTGGAACCACAACTAGAAGAGGGAGTCTTGGATATGGTGAAACCAATGCACTTGAAAATCTAGTTGTTGAAGCAGCAAAGAGAACAGATAAGCATCTCTTGGATGTTATGTATACCAGGTATAAGTTCAAAGAGCATTGTCTTGCAATCAAGCAATATTTACTACTAGGGCAAGGTGATTTTGTTCAGTATCTAATGGATATTGTTGGGCCAGAACTTTCTGAGCCTGCTAATACTATTAGTTCTTTTAAGCTAGCTGGACTGCTGGAAAGCGCAATTCGATCATCTAATGCTCAGTATGATGACCGTGACATATTAGATAGATTGAGGGTCAAGATGATGCCACACAGCACTGGAGATAGGGGCTGGGATGTTTTCTCTTTGGAATATGACGCTGGAGTTCCACTAAATACAGTGTTTACAGAGTCTGTTATGGCAAGGTATTTAAGAATTTTTAATTTTCTGTGGAAGTTAAGACGAGTGGAGCATGCACTTATTGGTGCTTGGAAGACAATGAAACCAAACTGTATTACTTCTCATGCATTTACTAAGCTTCAAGGGGCAGTTAAATTGCAATTACTTTCAACATTGAGGCGATGCCAGGTTCTTTGGGATGAAATGAATCATTTTGTTACTAACTTGCAATATTATATCATGTTTGAAGTATTGGAGGTATCATGGTCGGATTTTTCGAGTGACATGGAAATAGCAAGGGATCTTGATGATTTACTTGTGGCTCATGAGAAGTACCTCCATTCAATTGTTGAAAAATCTCTTCTTGGTGAACGTTCCCAACCTCTTTACAAGTCACTCTTTGTCTTGTTTGACCTTATATTACGCTTCAGAAGTCATGCAGATAGATTATATGAAGGCATTCATGAAGTGCAAGCAAGGTGAAAACTGTGCTATGTTATTAGCATTTATATTTATGGATAGTGCTGCTCCTTTTTTTTTTTTCTTTTCTTTAGTTGTGATTTTTTTTATTCAATAAGAAAATTCTGAACCACAATTACTTTATCTTGCCAGAACCATTGCAACCACTTTACCTTCTCAAGACAAGAACCGATCACGAAGACAGACTACTGATAAATCTTCAGAACCTGGATCATGGATTAGTGATGGCAGAAAAGCCCTAACACAACGTGCAGGGGAATTTCTTCGAAACATGGAGCAGGAAATGGATGCCATATCAAGGGAATACACAACATTGCTTCAAGGATTCTTATCTCAATTGCCTGTGCAGCAACATATTGATTTGAAATTCCTCCTGTTCCGGCTTGACTTCACAGAGTTTTATAGCCGGTTGCACCCTATTAAAAGGAATTAGAAAAGATGTTAATATATCTCGGCTCAAAGGAAATTTGCAATCAAGGCATGAAAAAGACTGGTTCAATTTGACTAATTGCTCACCACCACGTGACTGAACGATTGTGCAGTTCTTTGCTGACATCTGGATTCTGGACAACCTGTTTGTATTTCATTGGTTAATTGTAGGTACTTGAAGATTCTCAACTTCTCTTTATTACATTTCATCATTTTGCTATACATTTTTTTTTGTCACAGTAGCTGATACCTGTAATTTATTTTGTCAGATTGATTGTGCTCCTTTTTGATGGCTTGCGTGAAAGTTTGCAATCATAATGAAGGTATTCTTGTATCATTAAACGAGGGTGTTAAGTAGCGTAGATGGTTTGGATATGATAGCCCAATTTGTTACTGGTTATTTTTTTTTTTTCCAGTTGCCGGTTCTATTCTGTGCTTGTATATTTGTGTACCATAGTTCTGTAATGGCTAAATGATGAGTAAGGTATGCCACATGATTTTGCCTTTTTCATGTTTATATTTTCCAGTGCTGCCACTTGATAATGTTATTATCTCAACAACAGTTCTAATAATGCTTTATTTTGCTGTTAAGCTTTGCCTTGCAATTAAAAGATATGGTGGTACTGTGGCAGAGGAAGGTGAACGTGCATCCAGTAGTTGGATTTTTCTTTTTGCTCTTCTTCGGATGACAAGGATGCTTTTAATATTGTAAAAACATTTGGGTCCATTAATTGAATGTGTTTGTTAAGAAAAGGCAATATGAATTCTCTATAGATGGCTTGTGTTACTTGAGAATTGGAAATTAGGTAAAGACAAAGAGCCTAGTTGAGAAAGAGAAGATTGCAGGGACAATATTTCTCTCAGGTATGCTGTAAGCCAAGGAGTGCATGTGTGTGTTTCTGATCTTTCTATTACTTCTTGTTGTCGCACTTGGTTTGAAATTTCCCCTTGGTCTATAGCATCTCTTCTTTTTGTTCATGGTGTCGCAGAAGCCCATGCCAGTGCAGTTTGGATTGCACTGTCTAATTGTATATTATACTATCAGGGTTGACAACTTAGTTTGCTAGGTTTTAAATATCAGTGTTTTATTATTTTCTGGTGATAGCTTGAAGTGCTGCACTTGTTTCTCTTCCGTTGTCCACAATGCATTAAAAAAAAAAAATCATGTTCTGCTGTGTTTCTCTTTTAGATGTATTTATTGATTACCATATAGGAATTGAAGTTGCCAAGCATAGGCTTTCTTAATTGTAAGTTTGGAGCTCAGTTGTTGGATTTCATGTTTTTGGGGCTATTTCTGTATGCATGAAGCTTCTGAGAGCTCTACATACAACAGGCTCTAGATAGGGATACAATCATTACAATGAATCAGGTAAATGCCACCATTTTATTATATATATATGTGTGTGTGTCTATTTCTTTTTTCTTTTTGAACAACTATATTTCAGTTGTAATGCACATTCATCTGAATAATGACAACACCCATAGATTGGCCCTAGTTACTTGTGCATCTTTTTCGGAGACGGCAGATGGAACTTTATTTTATTTTATTTTTTTTGTGCACCCTCATCCATATCATCACATTCTTTTTAGTTGCAAGTTGATTTGCTAATGATATTTTCTACACTATTCTGGAAAAGTGATAAAGCTGCTGAAGGAATAGTGAGTTAAATTTGAATAGCTATTACAAAATTGCTTAATGACATAAACTATACAATTATAATTAACAAATCTGTCAATTAAGGATTAGCATAAATTCAAAATATTATCAGCCTGCCAACGAGTACTTCCCTGTGAAACGCTGGAATTGTTGGCACATCAGCTTTGGCAATCTTTGTTCGGTCTGTTTGTGGCTTAGCAAGAACCAAAGGCTACATTTTTTGGACGTTTCCTTGATCTGAACTCTGATTTTGATGCCATGTTTGTGTCTGCATCAACTGTTTGGTTCTTTTCCCGAACAAAACATGAAGCCGACTCTTCTCAAGGCTTCTCATCCAAACGTCTAGCTCTAACTGCAAATGCAACAAACCTTGGTTTTACTCCTTGGCGTTGTTCCTGCACCTCTTCCTCCTCTTGTTTATTCCGTTTCTCATGCTTCACCGGCTCTTCATAATCCAGA
Source organism: Mallotus japonicus (assembly GCA_949634005.1). Classification (NCBI taxonomy): domain Eukaryota; kingdom Viridiplantae; phylum Streptophyta; class Magnoliopsida; order Malpighiales; family Euphorbiaceae; genus Mallotus; species Mallotus japonicus. Next base: position 9,152 of record CATIWK010394542.1, read on the forward strand.
GGAGCAAAATCAACCTCACAATCCATATCAAGAATGCAAACAGTAGAGGACGGCCTGGTTTCAACAATATCAATAACAAAATCCTTACAGTTACAGTTGATTGTAATGGTATCGCCACTGGTAAGGCAAAAGAACCTGGAACTCAAGCCCTCTTGGCTCTTCCAGTGCTGCTTTCGGATTAAGAATTCCTAAGAATTTCACAGAATGAGGCTGCAGTTTTACACGAGTTCCCTTTCCCAGGATAACACTCTTCAGGCTAACGAGTTCACCTTCTTGCAGCTGCAAGTTTTTTTTATCATTCCAATTGCGCAAAAACACGAAACCCTCTTCAGCTGTGAACTTATAAACTCCATTGTGCGAAACCTTTTCTTTGTTGTTGTTTCCGATCTTGAACAGCATTGGAAGATTAACCTGCAAATCGAGGAGATGGTCGAAAGCAGATTGTGACATTATGATCTGATCACCCTGTTCAAGATGATCCTTCCCAATCATGGCCAGATTGATGGTTCCCATCCTGCGAAGGGGTGACAATTTCTTGATGATTCTCCTGCAGCAAATTCCACATAGTCATCGTCTCTGTATTGTAAAACTAAAACTTATCATGCAAGAAATCATCACAAGTATGCCTACGCTAGTAGGGTCATTTAGGAGATTTGGCACCCCGAATGCTTTTTGGAGTCACTGCCCGCAGCAACTTCTTTTCCTTTCCAAAACTAAAACTTTCTTTGTAATTAAACAAAAAGATAAAAACTTTGAACAAAATTTTTTGCAAAATGATCTTAATTTTTATTAGATATATTTATGTAAGTATAAGTTTTTTTTTTTTCATTTAATCACAATTTTTTGAAGAATATTTATTTAATTACTTTTGTTATTTTTATAATTATTTTATCTAATTATTTTTTAGGATCATATTTGATGTAGCTTAAGAATAGTAACAAATTTTCATTATTTAATTGATATTTCTTTTATAAGAAAATTTTAAAAATTGGCAACGTGTGGTGGGCAGATCCTTAAATTGGTATTTAATTAAGGATTAACAATGTTTTTTTTTCCCTCACGAGTAGCCCAAGTGGCAAAAGGTGTGGACATCCAATTTAAGGAGAGGAGAGTTCAAACCCCCCACCCTCCCTCTCTCCCCCTTGTGGTGTTGGAAATTAATCATTTGTAAATTTTTTTTTTCTTGGCCAAAGGGCATACGTTTAAAGTCAACATTGCACCTTCATTTTTTTACCTAATAAAATTTTTTTTTGGTCAAAGTTAGATCAAAAAGACCCTTGAACTAATAGATTCTCAAACAGTTAGAAACATAGTTTTATGAAGAAGCTCAAGTGTATATTGTATATACATTGATAAGTGTATATATATACAACTCTATGTAAAGAAGATGAATACAAATAGAAACTGAAAGGTATGACTAGAGATATGGTTAGTTAGAACAATTATATGAAGTATAATTAAAGTTATAACTCTAATAGCCCTCCACAAGCTAAAGGTCATCGAGCAATGACCTGAAACTTGGAAAAAAATCTTAGCAAAGAAGGATTTTGGGAAAGGTTTATCATGATATTAGCCAGTTGATTTTTTGAGGAAATGGGATTCACTGAAAGTTGTTTGGAGGAGACCTGTTCTCGAACAAAATGAAAATCAACCTCAACATGTCTTGTACATGCACGAAAGGCTGTATTTGAAGAAATGAAAACAACTCCCAAATTGTCGCATCAGATTTGTTAAGGTCGAGAAGAACAAATCCCAGCTTTGAAAACCATTGAAGTTCAACCGTAGCATTTGCTACTGATTTAAACTCCAATTCAGTGGATGATTGAGCCACATAATTTTTTTTTTTTTGGAATTCCAACCAATGAGATTAGTACCCAAATAGATCAACTAACCACTTGTAGACTTTCTATCATTGAGGGACCCTGCCCAATCAACATCAACGAATGCAATAAGATTAAACTGTTGGGGTTAATTAAATTTTTCTACTAGATAATAAATGAGATTAACAAAATAAATAAAGATGGTGAAGTGTGCACAATAATATAAAGGAGGCTTAGTCTGTCAAATTAAAATCATAAAATTAATAAGGCGGTCAAACCAGCTAATTGGTGAATTAAATAGGCAGAAAAAACTTGCCGTATAAATGAAGGAAAAATAAATATGACACCGATAATTTTTACGTGGAAATCTTATAAAAGGAAAAACCACGGGACCTAGTTCAGATAAATCCTCCACTATAAAATAATGGGATTACAATTACAACCCTCAATTTGTGGCTCACATCCTCACAAATAATATTTATTTTTCCACTCTCTTTCTCTATTATACACAATAGAGAAGATTACACTCACCCAAACTCTCAAAATAATATTTATTTACGCCTCACTCTTGCAAAAACAAAGGCTCTCAATTTGTTTTGCACTATCTCTACACACATGCACACACTTTTGCACACCCACGGCCCACCTCACTTGCACACACAACTAACTCACCAATTATTTTTCTCTCTTCAGCACACAAAAGCTCTCTATTTTGCTCTCTCACACAGCTCACAACAACACATTTCACAGCAAAGTGCATGGCCATATATATAGCCATATGGATTGGCTAAATTTTCAACCAAGGTTGCACCAAATTCGGTGCAGCCAAGTTTTACTCTTTTTTTTTTTCAAATTTTGTGGGCTAACGGGTCCCCCACTTGCAGGCGGGACCCTACCCGACAAATCTCCCTCTCACGCCTCAAGTGGGGGTCATTACCATTCCGGCGGCCAATCTACAGAATTTGAGTTTCTCCCTTGGTAGAATTTTCGTTAACATGTCTGATCCATTTTCATCTGTATGGATCTTCTCAAGCTGTAATTCCTTCTTCTCCAATACGTCCTGTATCCAATGATATCTCACATCAATGTGCTTTGACTTTGAATGAAAAGAGGAATTCTTACCAAGGTGGATAGCACTTTGACTATCACAAAATAGCTCGTATTTGTCCTAATGAAAGCCAAGTTCATTTAAGAACTTCTTCATCCATAGCAACTCTTTACAGGCTTCAGTTGCTGCAATAAATTCTGCTTCAGTGGTAGACAAAGCAACACATTTTTGCAATTTTGAATGCCATGACACAGCTCCACCTACAAATGTAATCAGGTAACCAGAGGTTGACTTTCTCGAGTCAACATCACCCGTCACGTCTACATCTGTGTATCCAGTTAACACAGGTTTGGCATCTCCAAAACATAAGCATATTTTGGATATTCCATGAAGGTACCTGGGAATCCATTTTACTGCAGCCCACTGTTCCTTTCCAGGATTTGAAAGGAACCGACTCACAACTCCAACTGAGTGTGCAATATCTGGTCGTGTACACACCATGGCATATATTAAACTACCAACTGCTGAGATATATGGAACTCTATCCATCTCTTCCTTTTCCTTATTAGTAGAAGGGCTTTGCTGAGAAGTCAATTTAAAGTGATTAGCAAGAGGACAGCTAACCGCTTTAGCATTGTACATGTTGAACCTTTGAAGTACCTTCTCAATGTACTTCTCTTGTGACAACCATAGTTTCTTGACACTTCTATCTCTGATAATCTTCATGCCAAGAATCTGTTTTGCTGGTCCCAAGTCTTTCATGGCAAAAGACTTACTCAACTGCTTCTTCAAGTTGTTGATTTTAGAAACATTCTGACCAACAATCAACATATCATCCATATAGAGCAATAGCACAATAAAGTCATCATCAGAGAATTTCTAAACAAATACACAATGGTCTGAAGTAGTCTTCTTATATCCTTGCTCCCTCTCCCTTATTACAGACTCAAACTTCTTATACCATTGTCTCGGTGCTTGTTTCAAATTGTCCAAGCTTTTCTTCAATCTACAAACATAGTCCTCTTTTCTTTTTACTTTGAAACCCTCTGGCTACTCCATGAATATTTCTTCTTCCAAATCACCATGAAGGAAGGCAGTTTTAACATCCATTTGCTCGATTTTCAGATCAAGACTTGCTGCTAAACCCAGCACACTACAAATGGATGTCATCTTCACGACTGGAGAAAAAATCTCATCAAAGTCGATACCCTTTCTTTGGTTGAATCCCTTTACAACTAGTCTAGCTTTGAATCGTGGTTGGAGACTGTGTTCTTCATGCTTGATCCTAAACACCCACTTATTCTTCAAAGCTCTCTTGCCTTCAGGCAACTTCACTAGTTCAAACGTCTTATTCTCATATAGAGACTTCATCTCATCTTGCATGGCTTCAAACCACTTTTCTTTGTGTTCTTCTGAAATAGCTTTTTCATAGCATTCTGGTTCTCCTCCTTCAGTAAGTGTCACATACTCATCTGAAGGGTATCTGTGGCTTTCTACTCGACCTCTGGCTGATCTTCTCAAATCAGGTTGCACAATAGGAGGTTCATTGGCATCATCTTCTCCAGCTCCCCTTTCATCATCTTCTGGTAAGGCTCCCCCTTCATTTTGACTAGCAGGTAGAGGGACTAGCTCCAGATTTACTGGATGCTCTTATGTTTTCTTGGTCTCTACCTTTTTCTTGATATCTTCAATGGTTTGATCTTCAAAGAAGATAACATCTCTGCTTCTTATAATCTTCTTGTCAACAGGATCCTAAAGTCTGTAGCCGAATTCTTCATGAGCCTAACCCAAGAATATACATTCCTTGGATTTTCCATCAAGCTTGGTTCTTTCATCTCATGGAATATGAACAAAGGCTCCGCAACCGAATACTTTCAAATGCTCGTAAGAAATATCCTTTCCAGTCCATACTCGTTGTGGTATGTTGCCATTGAGTGGAACTGAAGGTGCTAAGTTGATTAGATCAATTGCAGTTCTCATTGCCCCCCAAAAAAGGAGTTTGGCAACTTTGCATTTGAAAGCATACATCTGATTCTTTCACAAATTATTTTGTTCATCCTTTCTGCAATACCATTATGCTGAGGTGTTTTTGGTACCGTCTTCTCAAGCCCGATGCTGAATTTTCTGTAGTATTCTTCAAATGGTCCTCTGTATCCACCACCATTGTCTGAACGAACATAATTTAACTGTCTTCCAGTTTCTCTTTCTACCTTTGTGTGAAGTTCTTTGAAAACTTCTAACACTTGGTCTTTGGTTTTTAGACCAAATGCCCACAATTTTCTGAAGCAACCATCAATGAAGGTTATAAAATATAAGGCACTGCCAAGACTTCTGGTTTGCATCGTGCACACATCAGTATGTACCAAATCAAGAACATTTGGCTTTCTTGATGGTATGGAACTCCGAAATGCAACTCTGTGTTGTTTTCTATGAATACAATCAACACAGTTCTGCAGATGTGCACCTTTAATCCCAGGTAAGAGATCTTTTCTTGCTAGCCTCTAAAGTCCTTTCTCACTCATGTGACCAAGTTATTTATGCCACAACTCGATTGGAACTTCTTTCTCCATTACATTCATCTAGCTTTTCTGCATCTTTGCTTCTGTTGTGTAGAGAGAGTTGGTTTTCTTCCCTCTAGCCATCACTAGAGAGCCTTTAGTGAGCTTCCACTTCTGTCTACCAAAATAGCTTTCGTAGCTTTCATCATCAAGCTTTCCAACAGAGATTAAATTTAGCTTGATGTCTGAAACATGCTGCACGTCTTTGAGGAGCAATTTGCATCCAGTGTTGGTTTCCAAATAAACATCTCCTATGCCGATAATTCTGGATGCTCCATCGTTTCCCATTCGTACCATGCCAAAGTCTCCAGTAATATAGGATGAGAAGATATCCTTCCTTGAAGTGACATGGAAGGAGGCACCTGAGTCAACCACCCAGGTTTGATGTTGGTATGTGAGATTGATGATTTTGTCATCCAGGACAACTTCAACTTCATCTCCGGCTATTGCAGCATTTGTTTGTGGAGCTGCTGCTGGTTGATTCCTTGATTGCTCAGCTTTCCATATTCTACAATCCCTTTTGAAATGTCCAAGCTTGCCACAGTGATGGCAAGTAGCATCTTTCTTTGACCGAGATTTTGATCGGCCTCTTTGTTGTCTGTGAGAAAATCTGCTTTTGCTTCTTCCACGCTGTTCTTATTTTTTTGACACAAGAGCTTCAAACATTTCACCATTTTCCTTTCGCCTAGATTCATCATTGAACAATCTGTCCTTTACCATCTCCAAAGTGACCTTTCCATTGGGGGCTGAATTAGTGACGGATACAAAAAGTGTATCCCAACTTTTTGGCAAAGAGATCAATAAAAATGTTGCCAATTGATTATCATCAAATCTGCAGTTCATTGTTGAGAGCTGATCTGCAACACCTTCAAATTCATTGATGTGTTCTGACATGCTGCTGCCATCTTTGTATTTCAAGGTAATGAGCCGGCGTATCAAATTGGCTACATTTTGTGTACTTGGTTACGCATACGTCTTTTCCAATTTTTCCCACAGCTTGTAGGCATCAGTTTCTTTGGCAACGCTCTGCATAATACTCATATCAATCCACTGTCTGATTTGAGCTGCACACTTTCTGTTGAGAACTTCCCAATCTGCATCTTTCATTT